>CAUYSK010058729.1:0-58528 GCA_963575035.1 Avahi laniger | reverse complement strand
GTTGATGGGGTTATTTGATTTTTTCTTGTTGATTTTTTTGAGTTCTAGATAGATTCTGGTTATCAGCCCTTTATCAGATGTGTAGAGAGCAAATATTTTTTCCCATTCTGTGGGCTGTCTATTCACTCTAATGATAGTTTCCTATCAGTGCAGAAGCTTTTTAATTTGATTAGATCCCACTTATTTATTTTTGTTGCTGCGGCGATTGCTTTGGGATTCTTCTTCAAGAATTCCTTGCCTAGGCCGATGTCTGAAAGGGTCTTCCCAACATCTTCATTTAGAATTCTTAAGATTTCATGCCTTAGGTTTAAGTCTGTTATCCACCTTGAGTTGATTTTATTCTTCTTTTTCAAGATTCTTTTAGATATTTTAGGGTCTTGCCTTACCATATAATTTTTAAACTATCCTGTACACTATGAACATCTTGCAGAGATTTCAAAAGGAATTACTTTAAAACCAATACATCAATTTGGAGATAATTTATGTCTTCACTAATTAAGTATCTGATTCATGCACATGATATTTCTTTCTATTTATTTAGATCTTCTTAATGTTGATTTTTAATTCTGTAATTTTCAGCATACAGATCCTACAGATGTTTTATTAAGTTTATATGTCAATCTTTCATTTTATTTTGAGCAATTAAAATCATAATTGTTTCATATTTTTATTTGAACATGTTTATTGTTATTAGATAGAAATAGGACTATTAATATTTGATCTTTCATTCTGTGAGTTGGCTAAATTCACTTTTAGGTGTAGGAGGTTTTCAAGTAGATTCCTTGAGATTTTCTACACAGACGATCATGCCATCGGCAAATAGGGACAGTTTTATTTCTTCCTTTATAATCTGTGTGACTTTTTTCCTTGCCTAATTGAAGTGACAAGCAAGTGCAGTCTATGTTGAATAAAAGTTATAAGAACAGACATTGTTTTGTTCTTGATTTTAGAGTGAAAGCATTCAAGTTTTCACTCTTAAGCATACTGTTAGCTGGTATAAGTTTTTTCAGATGCTCTTTATCAAATTTAGTTAGTTCTCCTGAATTCCAAACTTGATAAAATTTTTATCATAAATGGATTTCAAATCTTGTTGATTGTCTTTTCTTTGTCAATTGAGATGACAATATGATTTTCCTTCTTTAACAGATGGATATGGTCAATTGCATTGATTGTTTTTCAATTAGACCAGATTTACATACCTGGAATTAATCCCACTTGTTCGTGGAACATTATTATTTGTTATACACTGTTTTAGGCTTTATTTGCTAATATTTTTTGAAGATTTTTTCATTTAAGTTTGTGAGAGATATTAATCTGTATTTTCATTTTTTTTTTCTTTTTGTCCTTTTTCGGATCCAGGATAATATGGCCTGAGAATATGAATTATGAAGTGTTTCCTTCTGTTTAATTTTCTGGAAGTGATTGTGCAATATTGGTTTGAATTCTTCTTTCAATATTTGGCAGAGGTCTTCAGCGGAGTCATTTGGGCCTGAAGATTTGATTACAAATTCAATGTATTTAATGGATATAAGACTATTTTTATTATCTTTTTCATTTTTATTGAGTTTTGGTACTTTGCTATTCTTAAGGAATTGTTCTAGATCTTCTAACTTGTTGGATATATGAGTATAAACCTGATGATACTTATTTATTTTCCATTAAATGGCTGTAAAATCTGTAGTGATATCCTCTGTTTTCATTCCCGATATTGGTTATTTGTAGCTGCTCTCTTTTTCTTCTTGTTAATTTTGCTAGTTGTTCTTCAATTTTATTGATTTTTTTCAAAGAATCAGATTCTTCTTTCATTTATTTTCTCTATTTCTTTTTTTTATTTAATATATTTTATTTCAGCATATTATGGGGGTACAAATGTTTAGGTTATGTATCTTGCCTTTGCCCCACCACAGTCGAGCTTCAAGAGTGTCCATCCTCCAGTCGGTGCGCACCGCAGCCATTAGGTGTGAATATACCCAACCTCCCTGCCCCCTCCCACCTGCCCAACACATGATGAATGTTAAATTTCCTTCAAGGTACTGATTTAATTACATTCCACATATTTCAATAAATTTGAAGAGAATGATTTAGCCATTCTTTAAGGGCAAGTCTCCTGAAGACACATTCTTTTTGTTTCCTTTCATTCGAGAATGTTTTTATTTCCCCTTTTTACCTGTAGGGTAGTTTCCTCACATATAGAATTTGAGGTTGATAATTCTTTTTTTTTTTCTTTCCTCAGAACTTTAAAAATATTGTGTTGCTTCCTTCTACCCTCGATAGTTTCGTATGAGAATAAGTTGTCATTCAAATCAATGTTCTTCTATAGAGAAGGTGTCATTTATTTATCCCTGCTTTCAAGATTTTTTCTTTGCCTTTAGTTTTCTGAAGTTTGACTATGATAGGTTTGTTATGGCTTTCTTTACATTTATCCGGATGGACTATTATTTTAATAATCACAGAAATGTTACAGTATTGAAGGATAGTATTGAAAAAACCTGAAGATATCATAAGACTCATCATTCTATTTTTATATAGTATGGCTTCTGCATTACCCCTGGAAGACAGGATTCCCAGTATAACAAATCTTATTATCATACGCCAGATGGTCTGCCAAAGCTGCTCATTCTTGCACAAGTACATATTAAATGCTTGTTCTCTCTCTCTATATATATATATTTAAATATTTTCTTGTGTATTTCCTTACATATAAACAAGAAAATGAAAACCTAAATTTTCTTTAAAATATATTTGTGCATTGTATATAGTAGCAAAAACATGGCTACTATAAATTTTAGGCTATATTTTAGCCCATATGTTGTATGGGCTCTTAGTATCTGTATTTTCTAAACAACGCTTTTCAGGAGGAATTGTTGAGCATAATAGACATTAACTTTAATCAAAAAAAAAATGTGAATCAACTTATGACTTCCTGAGTTGGTAGGTGACATAGAGAGCATGAAGTCACTAGGAGATTAAGTAAATATCGGTTAACTACTTGGTTCAGCAAATTTGATGGTTAAATTTATGTGTCAACTTGACTGGGACACAATGTGCTGAGATTAAACTTTATTTCTGAGTATGTCCATGAGAGTGTATACAAATGAGAGTAGCATTTGAATCAGTGAACTGAATAAAGCGGACTTCCCTCCTCAATGTGGGTAGACACCATCCAATACATTGGGACTAATAGAACAAAACACTGGAGGAAGGAGAATTTTATTCTCTCTGCCCAGTTGCTTGAACTGGGACATCAGTTTTCTTCTGTTCTTAACTAGGACCTTACACCATCAGCTCTCCAGTTCTTAAAACTAACCGCTGGCTTTTCTGGGTCTCCAGCTTGCAGATGACAGATTGTGAGACTGCTCAACCTCAATAATTGTGTGAATCAATTCCTCCACATACATATATATCCTATGAGTTTTGTTTCTCTGAAGAATTCTGACTAATATTGCAAAGTGGCTACATTTTATCCATTAAACAAATATTTATTGAATGAAAACTGTGTGTGACACACTGTGCTATATACTTTGAATATAAAGATAAATAAGGTAATTTTATGGCATTCAAAGAGCTTATAACAGTCAAGTGGGAGCCTGATACATAAACAATAATTTGAACAACATGCTTTAGCTGCTACCAAGGAAGATTGCACAGGGAGCTATGTAGAACTTATGAAAGCAAAATCATTTTAATAGGGCATAAATGAGAAGGGTCAGGTAAACATTTCAAAGAGTAGTATTAAATCAGAGCCTTATTAAGTAACACTATTAAAAACCACCTTGAGAAAACTGTCCAGCCTTGTGGTTAAGAAGAGACTCTGGAGTCAAGTTTCTTGACTCCCAATTGCGGCTTTGTCACTGATGAGCTGTGTGACCACTATCAATATCTTAATCACTGAGTGCCTCAATTTCCTCTCCTGTAAATGAGAATGATTGTTCTCATCTCATAAGATTGGTATGAATGACATAATTTAACAGAAGTACTGCCTTTAGCACAGTGGCTAGCAAAAATAGCCACTCAGAAAATATTAAGCATTATTATCCTTTCATATTCTATTTACATGTCTTCAAATTTAACCTGCCTTTTCTATCTTTGTGCCACTTTTCCCTTTGTTTTCTCTATCTGAGAGAGTACTCACTACATAAAACCAACACAATAATTATTGGTTAAATGTAAATGAGAATTTACATGAGTAATTAGCTCTTAAAATTCACATGGGTTCTTAAAAATAGTATTTCCATGCCAATATTTGTGCTTTCTACGTAAAAAAACAATACAACAGTGTTAACTCCAAATCTTCTTGTAACAAGAGTCAGCCTAGTTAAAACTATATACTTCATGAGGGCAACTTACTTGGAATTATTCCTCATTTGAAAAAAAAATTTTTCAATGACAGCTATTCAGTTATTTCCTTCTTTATATCAACTTTATAATTTGGGAAATAATGTTTTTGAAAATCACAATACAAAATATAAAGCTATTTGAACAAACGCACAGACATATATAAAATATATTTTATTTTTGAAAGATGATAATGTATTAAAAATAGAAACAATCACATGGAACAGGTAGAATGAGAAGTGGTGAATATTTGCAAGAAAAAAAGATAAGGTGAGAATAATAAGGATGAAAATGAAGAGAATAAAAAAATAACAAAAGATTAATTGAATAAAAGATAATTGTGGGCATTTTATTGAGGAGAAGTGGGTGTCAAAACAATTAATATGATCAGCTTAAAATATTCTTTCTTGATATTAGTTCTAAATTCTTGAGCAAGAATTTAATAAATATGAATAAATATGAATATAGAGGAAAATGGGCATAGAATTATATTATTATTTTATATCTATCCATATGTATATATGCACACACACAACATACAGCAATGTGTCACTTGGCCATTTTATTGCTCTGCAAACATCATCGAGTGCACTTACACAAACCTAGGAGGTACCGCCTCCTACACACATGGGCTGTACGGTATAGCCTATTGCTCCTAGCCTACAAACCTGTACAGCCTGTTACTGTAACAAATACTGTTGGCGATTGTAACACAATAGTAAGTATTTGTGCTAAACATAGAAAGGTATAGTAAAAATATGTTATAAAAGATAAAAAGTGGTATACCTGCATAAAGCACTTATCATGAATGGAGCTTTTAAGACTGAATGTTGCTCTGGACAAGTCAGTGAATGAGTGGTTAGTGAATGTGAATGTGAATGCCTTGGACATTACTGTACGCTACGTTGGACTTTATAAATGCTGTACAATTAGACTACCCTAAATTTATTAAAATTATTTCTTTAATAATAAATTAACCTATAATATTTTTACTTTATAAACTTTCAAATTTTTCAACTTTTAACTCTTTTATAATAACACTTGCTTAAAACACAACACATTGAACAGCTGTACAAAAATATTTTCTTTGATTATATTCCATTCCATAAGTTTTTCCTAATTTTAAATTTTTTAATTATTTTTTTTTTTTTTACTTTTTTGTTAAAAACTGAAACAAAAACACACACATCAGCCTAGGCCTACACAGGGTCAGGCTCATCAATATCACTGTCTTCCACCTGTACATCTTGTTCCACTGGAAGGTCTTTAGGGGCAACAATGCACATGGAGCTGTCATCTCCTATGATGACAATGTCTTCCTCTGGAATACCTGTCTGAGGCTATTTTTCAGTTAATGTTCTCTTTATATATAGAAAGAGTACACTCCAAAATAATTGTAAAACATATAATATAGTGAATGCATGACTGTAAAAAGTCTATTATTATTATCAAGTATTATGTACTGTACATAATTATATATGGATATAGTATTATACAACTGGCAGTACAATAGGTTTGTTTACATCAGCATCACCACAAACACATAAGCAATGCATTGACACTAAAATATTAAGATGAATAGGACATCACTGGGTGATACAAATTTCTCAGCTCCATTATATTACAAGACCGCTAGATTATACATGCGGTCCACTGTTGATCAAAGTATTGTCGTGTGCCACATAACTGTATTCAGTTGTCATCATCCCTAAACAGAACATTTAGAAAATTCATAAAATATTAGAATAGCATTGATATTAAATTTACATATTTATATAACTGTGAATGTATATGTGTGTATACTCTTTTGTGAGAATGAATACACACAAATTGTTAAAATGGATCACAGGACCTTGCAAATGTAAAGTGCAAAGCCAACCTTCATACAATAAGTATTCAACACAGATTGTTCCATGACAGGGCAGAGCATCATATAAGTGGATAATTTAGTACAAGAAATTTTAAAATGGTTATATCTATAGAGATTATGTAACGACATCCAAACCTACAAAAGTGAGCATTTTGAAATAGAAACATTGTGCGTGTTTCATTTAATATCTAACTGATAATTTAATCCTTTTAATAATGATAATATAAACAACTGGTTTATTTTTTAATTATTTGACATCACAAATATTTTCTATGTGAAGCATAGAGTTTATTTTGCATGTTGAACAAGTAGCTGCAGTGACATAAATTCCAGATTCTAAAGCAAGTGTAGCTGAAACAGCTAAAATGTGAGAACACCAATGGAGAACAAACCACCCAGCGTTGCCACCCCACATAAAGGAAGGTGTCATGTCGCACATATCCAATAAACAACACCACCACAAACAACTTTTAAGAGACTGTACAGTTCCCAGAGCAAAGAAGAGATTTTGAGGTACACTAGATCAAGTGTCAAATTATTAGAGAAATGGAAATATTAGACAAAGTATTTTTCTTTCCGTGTCAGTTTCTAAATATGCTCAGTGCTATTTGACTGTTTCATTGCACAGAGCACACTGACAAAATATATGTCAGAAGACATTTGTTACATTTTCAATTCTTTGCTGTTGATTACAGCAAATGCTGTTGATTATAGTCTAGTAATATTAGGGAAATAAAATATTCAACCATGTTATACAGTGCTGTTGTTGACTGTGGTTTGTGCAAGGCATAAAAAAATCTGTTTTCAGACTACTAATGTATTATGTGTAGAAATTTTAATATTGAAAAAGAGACTTAACTGCAGATAGATTGTTTATTTGAATTTGGTCTACTCATACAGTCGTACTTACAATTCAGTTATGTAGAATATTTATCAAAGAAGAAATTTCACTGAGTACAATGTAAACTTTCTTTGTATTTGGAATAATTTCAATGTCAAATTTCCATTTTAAATATATATAATTATATGTGACTGAAGTCTTTTTAGAAAAGATCAAGATTCACAAGTTCCATGTTCTTAAATTTTTTCGTGAATAAGAATTAAAGATGTGTTTGTATGTATAAGACATGCATAATTTTTAAAACATTTATCAGATATTAAAGCTACCTTTTGTATTTGAAAGTGCTACACTTAGAATGTGTGAAATTAGTTTTATGTTCTGACATTTGTGGTTGCAGTTAAGAAATCACCATATCTAAATGCAAAAAAAGATATTTTCACCATCCATTTATATGTTTAAAAAACTGATCTTCGAATTGAAAAAATAAGGTGAGAATATCATAAATTGTCTCCATGCATCTTTGGTGAGTTCAGCCCTGGCCAAACTGTATAATGGCTTTGCTATGTAGTCAATATGTCTAAAGATAAATAGATATTTATTCAAACTTTCTTTCTTCCACTTGACAGTCCCCAGCTTCTCTTTTAAGTCTCCTACCAAGTTATCCATCCATAGTGGTGTCTAAAATAAAATAAAATAAAATAAAATAAAATAAAATAAAATAAAAATGTTTGAATTTATCTACATATTTAAGAAATGGTTTGATTATTTTAGGTTCTGGAAATATAGTTGTGAACAAGCTACTGTCAGCTTACATTCTAGTAGAGGAAATCAAGCAATAATAAACAGGCAAAGGAGTATAAGACAGAGTGAAACATAGTGATAAATGTTATAAAAAATAGCAATATTGCTCCAATCTTGGTATGTTACTAAAAAACAAGTGGTTAGTTACTGAAAGAAAGTAGTAATTGTACAAACTACTGTGAAGTTAAGTAGTTGCAGACTTCTTTCCACAAAGTGGTCATCTTCATGATATAGTAAATGTATTCCTGGAAAAACACTAAGACATTCTACATTAGACAGATTTTAGGTGTGGATTTCTTTCCACTAATCTGTTTTTATATCCTTAACTGCCATAAGTACTTTCCCTGCCTGAATATACTTCCTCACTTTCCTCTTTCCCTTCCTTCCATCTATCTTAGATTTATAATTCAGAAATGTCTGTCATAGAAGGAGAAAAAGATGAAATTATACCTTTTTGGCAGAAAGGCAATCTAATTTGGTTGACAGATTTTACAGTGAAGCATGGCTTTACCAATTAAGTTAGTTGATAAACATTTTTCACAAATTGAATGATCTAAATTTGTAACTCTGACGGCTTGAAAAAAGTCTATTTAGAGCTCATATGCAACATACAATAGACCAGAACATTTTTCCATTGAAACTACTTAAAATTTTAGATTGCAATTTCAAATTATGCAGAGAGATACACATATTTTTAATGAATTAAAAATGTACTAGCAAAAATACTTAGAGAACATTGTCATTGAATATGGTAACATCAAGGTTAGTAATATTAGACATCATAAACTATTTTTTCTTAAGAAAAGTTATTAGTTTAACTATGAATTTGGTCCTATCTCTTTTAGGGAAGTGATGATACTAGTTTTAGTATTAGAATTTGAAATACTTTGTTTAAACACTTGAGTAAACTTTGTTAGAGAGATGAAGTAGCCAAAGTTTTTAAATATTTTTGTGTCTCTCTGAGGTTGGCTGTTTCTGATTAATCCAATGAGGAAACACTTTCAACAACTTGGCACGAGAAGTCCTTACTGGCCTTTCCAATTTCCTTAAAGAGAACAACAGAAGGTTTTTTGATGTTTTTGGTTGTTCTCAAATAGAATAGTACTTAAATGGTACACATGTACTTGAAAAGTACAATAGTATAAAAAGTATTCATATTGTGAATAATACTGTATGATATCAAATGTTATTGTTAAAAACATATTTTTAAGAAACTTTCCCAAATCACATTTAGATGATCTTAATCACATATGTCAGGATCATTTACAATCTTACCCTTTTCTTCTCTGTAGTGAATGCAGTGATGGATTGCCTCGATGCCCCACTGCCTCTGAAGACTGAAATGCTCATTCCCCAGGGAGTAACAGACTACGCTTCGGCCCCAAACCCCATTTCCCTGAGATAAAAAGAACAGTCTTGTTCAGGGATATTTTCAAGTCAATTTCAATAACTGGTCCATATTCAATTTTGGACAATTCCGAAGGGCCATTCCAGCTCCAGAGTTTTCTGTAATGTTTCCTAAGGCCTTTGATGTAATTACATCTGTGATCCAACCTTTTCTACTCAATCCTGCTTCTTTTATTCTTGCACAGCATTGAGTCCTAGAGCACTCCCAAATGAACTTCCCACACTACTCTATTGTGGATCTGCTTCAGGGAAGCTTAACCTATAACGTTCTCCTTATTCACATCCAGTTTATTAAAATCTGCCTCCTTATCTCCTACACAGCTCTTAAATCTGCCATCTCTTTCCCATCTTCACTGCTGTGAAGATGTGCCAGACCTTTATTAGGACAACCTCTATGGAAAACAGTATGGAGATTTCTCAAAGAACTAAAAGTAGACCTACCTTTTGATCCAGCAATCTTACTACTGCGTATCTACCCAAAGGAAAGGAGTCATTTTATGAAAAAGACACTGCCCTTGAATGTTTATTGCAGCACAACTCACAATTGCAAAGATGTGGAATCAACTCAAGTGCCCATCGATTCATGAGTGAATTAACAAAATGTAGTATATGTATACCATGGAGTACACTCAACCATAAAAAGAAATGAATTAATATCTTTTGCACCAATTTGGATGGAATGGAGATGATTATCCTAAGTGAAGTATATTAAGAATGGAAAAACAAACACCATGTGTACTCTCTAGTAAGTAGGAATTAACCAGTGGGTACACATGCCACTGGAAATCAAGCAGGAGGAAGAGGGGCTATCTAATAGGTGCTATAAACACTGTTCAGGTGATGGGCACACTAATAGCCCTGGCTAAAACATTACAAAAGTTACCCATGTGACAAAAATATTTGTAACCCCTTAATATTTTGAAATTAAAAAAAGATATACCAGAATTTTACTTTTTCTTATTCGACTTCTAACTGCTCTATCTGCTTCCATTTTTTCCTCCATTTTACCTGTCCTTCAAACCACCATTAAATGATCTTTTAATATTTCAACTATGATCAATTCTTCACATATTTTAAAATCTGTCGGTGGCATCTCATTTCTAGAACAAAATAGGAACCTCAGCACTGGCAAGAATGTGAAGAAAGGGGAACACTTGTACACTGTTTGCAAGAATGTCCATTAGTACAGCCAGTAAGGAGAACATCATGAAGATTCCTGGAAAAACTAAAAATATAACTATACTATGGCCTAGCAATCCCACTGCTAGGTATGTATCCAAAAGAAAGGAAATCAGTATCTTGAAGAGATATCTGCACTCCCATGTTTAGAGCAGCATTATTCACAATAGTAAAGATATGGAATCAAATATCTATAAATTGGTGAATGAATAAAGCAAATGTAGTATATAAATGCAATGAAATATTATTCAGCCATAAAAAATAATGAAATACCGCCATTTGAAACAAGATGGATGAAACTGGAGGACATCATGCTAAGTGGAATAAGCCAGGCGCAGAAAGACAAATATTTCATTTCCACTCAGATATTATGGCTAGCAAAATTGATCTCATGGAGGTAGTGAGGAGAATGGTGGTTACCAGAGGCTGGGAAGATTGGCGGGGATTTGGTAATAAAGGGGAGTTGATTAATGGCTATAAAAATACAGTTAGATAGAAGGAATAAGTTCTATAATTAGATAGTAAAATAGGGAGACTACAGATAATAATAATTACTGTAAAATAGCTAAAAGAGAAGATTTGGAATGTTTCAAACAGAAAGAAATGACAAATATTTGAGATGATGGATATTGCAGTTTCCTAGCTTTGACTATATTGTACATTGTATGCTTTTATCATAATAGTATGTGTAACCCATAAATATGTACAACTATTATCCATAAAAATGAAAACTAAAAAAATGTTTAAAAAAAGAAAATATATTAGGCCTTCTAGAACCTCAGCCTTCAAACCATACTTCTTTTTACTCTATATTTCAGCAATTTTGGACAATTTGTAGTTTTCTGCATATTTGATATTCTTTCACTCCTCCATTATGTCATGCAGACTTTTCTTTCAACCTGGAACTTCATTTCATTTTTGTCTAACTCTAAACTTACATAAACCTTATAAGATCAAGTCAATTTTTATCTCCTTTGGAAAGCCAAGGTTTCCCACAATTTGCTTCCACTCCTCAGAATGGTGCAAAAATTTATTACATCACTTTATTATATTTTTTGATATTATCAAATATAGATAATGTTAATATTACAATATTAATATTAATTTTAGATATTTTTAATATTGAATAATTTTAATATTATCTAAAATAAGGAAATATTATTGCTGATTGAGAAAAATTTACATTACAATTTTGTTTGATGACTTTGTAGGATTTTCTGGAGGACATTGCAATGAATCTCTACCAGAGGAAATATTCTTCCCTCCAGACTTCAAAAAATTAAGAACTAATGCTTAACTACTATTTTCAATTCATTAAAAGAGAGACTGTGGGGAATAATCCAGAAATATAAGACATTGTTTCTACCCTCAGGAAGTCTATAATTTGAGGAATAAAACAAACAGATTAAATGATTATAAAATATCATATATCCTAAAATATGTATTATCAAAGGAATTTCAACACAGTGAGATTATGTCTTGAAATCTGAAAAAAAAGAAAAAAACTACAATTATTAATCAACTGCAGTTTGCTCATTTAGTTCACACAACACCTCTTTAAGTTAGCTAATGTTTCCTCTACTATACACTTGAGGGAATCATGCTAATTAACAATGAAACTGAGTGGCTCTAAGGACTTGAACTCAGGGCTTTGTAACTCCTGATTCAGATTTCCCCCAATGATAATATATTTAGCTTTTCTAAAATTAACTTTACTTCATTTAGTGCTGGTTTACTCAATGATACCTTTTATTATAATTTAAATTATTTCATCCTTTCCTCTTTATGAATTTCATGTCTTTAATTAGCTAGATTCCCTCTTGCTTTCTGCCCTGAAATGCCTATCAACCTACCATGTCTCTTAGGTGTTTTGATGATTAAAGAACATATCAACACATCAAAAATAGATATAATGACTGGGGAATTATCCATCTGACCAGGAAAGTATCTGTTTGAAATATTACTGGACTGCTCTAAAATATAAAGATAACAAATTATAAAATTCAGAAAAAGAATGTGGCCAACTATTTGCTGCCAGCAATGCTAGGATTGATGACACGTCCCAAAATAGACTTTTTGGCAATAGCAAATAGCTAAGAGGTTATATGCTCAACATAAAAGGGGACTAGCATTGGGCGACACAACAAAGCAGATAATCACATTTTTGACATGTTGGAATGTGCTGGTTATAAGCTATTTATGTGGCCAGTTTATGGAAAGGCATAGCTGTGCAGATGCTATATTCAAGGCACATCATTTAATGTCATTATAGACAGCAGTAATGTGGAGGAAAAGACTATACAGATGAAAAACTGAATTGCGTGTGGGAACATGCTTCCTTTTGAAAAAGAAATTAAAATATATTTTATAAATACTTAATATACTGACTTAATTGTTTAGCTCTGTGTTGCCACATCTTTAAACAATGGATATTTATGCAGACATTATTAACTTGAACAAACAAACATTGAATTAATATAATCATTATATAATACCATATAATTTGTTGTGAAACAAAAAGAGGAACAATAAGTCCATTTTTGAAACCTTGGCTTTTATAACGTTCTCTGATGTTTAAAATGCCATTTATAAACATTTTCTGTGGCTTTTTCTGATAAAATAATGCTTTCATAAAAATAAATCATGCATAAATGAGCAAGATTAGGTACAGTTCAGCACGGTGAGTTGAGTTTAGGGCCACTGGATCTATTGGCTGGAGTTTTCTGATCGCCTATACAGAGCATCCTCAGCTTCATTGCAGGGAAAATCAGTAAATGCAAGCTTCAGGGTGTCTGAGTTTCTTCCTGTTAACCTAGTGGGAAAACTTTTTATGGATGGGTTATTTCTTCAAAATAAGATGTTATATCTTGCCTAGGGGAGATTTCTAGCTGATAGCAGTTGATATCTATTACCTAAGTAGTGCAAAGAGTATTAGGAAAGAAGGCAATGTTTTAATTAGAAATAATGTTCTGAATGTAAGAATTGATATTCATAATCTCAAAGGGTTCTTACTCTTAATTTTAGTCCTTTTTAGATGTCAGGCCAGGAGAGACAGAAGTAATATCAGTCTTTACTGTTGGAAGAAATAACAATTGAAGAAGAGTAATTAAAACATAAGAGCATTAATATATAAACTTGTACTAGATTTGCTCCTGTATATGCTTAAAATTTAGTTTGAAACTCAGTCCTTTTCGTTAGTTCACAAAAAATTTTAAAAATATACTTTTATGTATACATATTTTTCTCCTCATATTCATTCTATTTATTTTATCAATCACTTTATCAATGGCCAGTTTTATAATAATTTTAATGTAGAAAATTGAGGCATCTAAAAAAGTGACAATTTTAATAAGTATTATAAATGGAAAATAGCACTTAGATTCTGTGAAGATAAAGTCTTGTGAAAGCACTTCAGTGAAAAGCTGCAGTAGAAATGTGAAATACTGTACCAGTGTGAAAACTTTCAATTACAGAGTTTGATACAATTTTTACTTCTCTACATGATGAAACTTTAACTAAATTGCAAAGAAATCTCAAAAAAAAATTACAAAACTTCAAGTTTATATTAATGATATGTGAATATAAACTTGTAGTGACAAATAATACCATTACTTCAAGTAACTTCTGCTTGCACAATGACAAACTTTGGACTTTGCTTTACTTCCATAAAACCAAATAAATATGTGATTAGGATCCATAATATTAATGTATGCAATATAGGTTATTGATAGAAAGGTGGATTATATATTGTATGTAATATATATTATATATATATATACATGATAGGCATATGCATATATGATAGAGGTTTCTTTATTAGGTTAAAAAACATTTCACGTTCTATTTCACCTATTTGAAAAATATAAAGAAAAAATATAACTTTAGATGCTTGCATGCACCTGGTAAACTAAATGTATTTGTTATTATTTACTAACAGTAATATAATATATATAATTAATCATTGATTAAGTTTCCTGTTGGCAATGGATTTTGATTTAGAACAACAAAATGGAAACAACAGATGCAAACCCATTGATTTTTGGCAGCTGGAAGTTGAACAGCTGAAAGATATGACATTTTGAAGCAGGAATGGAAGAGCAAAAATATTTGGCACAAACTGAATAGTTTATAACAGCAATATTGCTTTCTGAGTCACTAGTGCATAATATAAGCACAAAATTAGGGTGAATAGTGAAAAAATAACTGTATATATTTTTGTTAGTGTTAACCCTATGAGTTTTAATTTAACATCTGCAAAAATAACAGACTATTTGAAATGTGTCTTTCAAATGGATTTTAATACCCAGAGAAATAAGTGTAAGCTTTTGAAACTCTGGAGCCTTGAATTGAGATCTAAATATACACGTGCAGTAGTATCTCAAAGTTAGATATTAAACAATGAAATTTCAGTGATTAGTAACAGTCATAAAGCTGATAATGAACAAAAGAATGTCTCAGGATATATAAAATTTCGTCATGAAGTTTATTCAAGGAATATATCTACTTATCTCTTATTCGGATCTTTATTAACTCATTTAATATATAGCTCTTGAATTTAGTTACGTGTCATCAGCCTATAGCAGACTGGAATAGAAAACTAGAGTAAGACTGTAAGGGGCAGGTTTAGGATGAGCAACCTGACAGTCCTGAAATTGAAAGAAGAGAAAAACAAGAAGCTGTCTTCCGATTATACACCATACAGTCAAAGGATTAAGATTGAAAATAAGACTTTTGATTAATCAAATAAAGTTTAAGTGATCAAGTAAGCTTATGAAGCAAGAGGAGGATATAATGAATTTTAAGTAACATTCATCAGGTGTTGGGAAGGTGGGAGGGGTGATCTCAACCTGAGCTCAAACTACTTTCTTGGTTGCAGTGCATAGCGGAGGTACGGAGGAGGAAGTGTCTGGACGGAAGAAAGCCAGTCTCCAGCCTCTCGTGGGACTCTCCCATGGGTAGCCCCTCACAGACTTCCCAAACTCCTGGGACTCACTAGTCCACCCCTCTATTCCTTACTTGCTTCTGTGCCTGGGCTCATGGAGGGTGGAAAACCCTTCAGTAAATTAAGTGGCCCGTTGCTCACCGGAGACACATGAGAGGGGGAGGGAAATTACTCCTCACTGTTTCACTGGGCTCTGAGCCTCTCTGGGTTTGATCCTCGCTGATCTCTTCTCTTTATCTTCTGCCTTCTCAGCTTCACAGTTTTTCTCCGTGGCATCCCCTGCCATCTCTGTCCTCTCTCTCTGTGATCTACACCTGAGCTGCAATTCTTCTCCCCTCTCCTCTATCTGATGTCCTACCTTCCCGCCAGGATGGTCTGACAAGCAATGTCTGTAGTTGGCCATCTTGGATGTCTCCCAGATAGTAAATATTTTAAGCTTTGCAGCCCATATCGTTTCTGTTACAATTGCTTTCCTCACTTTCTTGGGCTCTGACCTTCCAGGACGATTGAGCTGTAACCAACCCCTTTCTCATATCCCATGCAGTTGCCTTCTGCAACCTAGTAGGAACCCAAGATCTCATTAAGGTCATCACCAGCATAGATTCTCTCCTCATTTGGCTTCAGATCTTATACCTTGCACTATGACTTCCCCGTCCCATCCCTGTGGACATCCCCCTCATTTTGTTTGGGTTGTCATCCCATGCCAGACTGCTCTTCCACATGGATGAGCTTTTCTTCCCATTCGTGCTCTAGCTCTCTGTCCTAGCCCACCCTCATGTGTTGATGCTCTGCGCATCCCACTTTAACTCTGACAACCTATGCCAGGCTGCCGTTATTCCTGGAAGCTCTCTTGACCCTGTTCAGAGTAAGGGACCCTCATCAGACTACTGCCTTTCACGGATATTATTTTCACAATTCTAGTGATCCTCTGTCCTTGGCATGCCTCCACGAGGCTCCCTCCTCACCCACCTTAGGTTCTGAATCCATGGGGATGGAGATTAGTTACATATGGAAAATTAAAACAAACCATTTAATACATAAGCATGATGCAGGCTGAATTTCTCATGATGGGTGAGGAGAACTTCACATTTGAAAAGGAGAAACCTAGATTGAACCCTTTGATAACAGATCAGATTTGGAAGTATTGGTGGCAATTCATGACTTTTGATGAACATATGCAGAGATATAGACATAACTATAGTTGTAAATTAATGTGTATAGATCTGTATTTGGTGTGTGTCCATTTATGCATTAGCTGTATTCTATAATTGTATATAGAAGAAGGTCTGGTAACAGTGATACACTAACAGCAATAAACATACCTGGCACACATATTCTGGCTTCTAAATAGCATCTTGTACTAAAGGAAAGCAATACATATCCCTGAAGAAAATGTCTAACTCCATGCAACCATGCAGGATGATGGATAAGAAAGAACCTTCTAGATGGCAAAGCCAGTGATCATAAAGGACAATGAATTTGTTTTTTTAAAAAAACTAATAATAAAGAAGAAGTCTATATGTCAGGTAAGAAAGTCTTCATAATTCCTGCCATTCAGAATTTAATAACTGCCGTAGAAAAGTGACTGTGTCCCCACCCCATTTCTATCCATTCTTCTTTTCTCAAAATGGACATTTTAAGATTCAGAGTTTTTATTGAAGTCATATAGCTCCTACACCATTGGTGTTTATTAGTTGTGTATATGCAGGACAGAAAATATGTTTTAGTTTACAGGTTGCAGAAAAATGAAAATCTGTATATCTGGATCTGGTAGAGAGCATTACATTTTGGCATATTGCCCAAAATAATGGATTTAGAGTAGGTTCGAACCTCTGAAATTGTCACCGTTGGGAGTGTAAGTGGGTGCACCTATGTATATTGTAAGCTTGGAGGGCTAGACTGTGGCCAAGCATGGCAATTGTTACCTGATATATGTAATCCTATTCTTCCACTCAGAAATAATGCCCTGTTTTAGGCATACAGCTACCTATGCAGAGACTGCATTTCCCAGCATCCCTAGTAAGTAGGAATGATACGATCATGTGACTAAATTCTGGCCAAAAGGATTTAATTGAAAATGACGCATTCAATTTTTGAGAGTAAGTCCTTAAAAGGAAGACGCTTGCTCTTCACTCTTTTTTTTTCCTTAGTCCCTGAAGAGAACAGATGTCTGTTATCTGCTAGTGAACTTTATCTTCTTTAGCCAAGCAGATATTTATCTTTTGATGAATGTCATAGCAAAAAGCAAGCAAACAAATAAACAAAGGACTTTGGGCTTTGATTAGAGTTACGTACTTAAATCTAGATAGCCTATCTTTATCAGGACTGTTTCATGAGAGATAAAGAACTATAAGAAATATGATTTAATCTCACCGACACTACAGTTTAGTCTGGGTCCTACATAATAAAAGAACATTATTATTCTGAGTAATCTTAATCATAGTCAATGAATTTGTTCACTACAAATTAAGTACCAAGCACTCTACTAAGTACTTTCAATGAATCATCTGACTTCCTTCTACCCATTAAAAAGCATACAAGTTTTATACTATGACTTTCTTTATTGTATAGATGAGAAAAGAGGCCTGTACAGTTTAATACTAACGATTTTTATAATGTTCAAAAATCGCCAAAACATATTAAACAAAAATGATTAAATGAGTTGTAAAACATAATTTTATCAAAATATTTTCAGTTATTATAACAACCATGAAACATAAGTGAAAATATGACAAAAAGATTTGTTAGACTTTGTGGAAAAAGAAGAATCCATAATTGTACATAGAATATGGACATAATTACCTAAAATTTAAATGAACTAAAAAAGCCAATGCATAGAAATAAACTGAATATCATATATACTATATAATTAGCAATACATTCTTATAGACTTGAATCCTAATGAAAAATATATACACAAAAACAGAGTTAATTATTATCTTCCCTAATAAATGTATGTTTTTATATTAATAAACGATATTTTTCTTTATACCCCTAAGTTACTCCAGATAATGTTGGGCATCTCAAGAAATTGGCGGATTGTTTTTTGAAATAATAATATTTATTTCACCAAATAAAAGATCTGCCATATTGTGTATGACTCAAAACTTAAAGATGGACCATAAAAATAAAATAGTTGGTAACAATTGACAAGCATACATTTCTAATATGTAGTATCTGTAAATCATTATTTTTTCATTCCAAACATATATTCTTTAGAACGTAATGATTTAGTTGTTTCAAACACTTACTGAATGTATTATGTGTTCTGGGAACTGTGCTAAGTGCTGGAGACATAAAGATGAAAAAAGAGACTTGTCCTAGTTCCAGAAGAGTTCATCATCCAATGGGATCAATTATATTTAAAGAAAAATACATTAAACTAACATCGGAACTTTGAATATATTAACATTGTGTATGGATTCTTTATTGATCCTGTTGTAAGATATTAATTATACTACTTCTTTTCAAATATTTAGTAATTTATTAAAATTATAAACCACATTTATCTTAATAATTTTTTAAATGCCTAGACATTCAAGGTTATTGTGCCCCTCTATTGTGCCTTATATTGCATTTTAGGCACTGGGGAGAAAGACAAATAAATAAGACATATTCAAATGGTTGCACCTTACAAAAAATAACCAGTAATTAATCCCACAGATGGCAATTAAGGCAAAAAATAATGTTTAATAATTTAATGTAAAGAGAAAAATAGAATGCAAAAAATTTGATCTACTTTCTCAGTAATAAGTACTTTTAAATGTTAGAAAGCTTATGATGTTGCAACATTGTTATTTTCATTTAAACATTATTTGGCTATCTAATCAAATTTTTGTAATATGAGACACTTCATTTTTTAATTTCAAAATATTAAGAGGGTAAAAATGATTTTTTACATGGATAGCTTTTATAATGCTTAAATCAGGGCTATTAGTGTGCCCATCACCCAAATAGTGTTCATTGTACCTGGTAGGTAGTCATTACCTCTCCCCTGTTTTCCCCTCTTCCCTTATTGGTTTCCAATAATATGTGCCCAGTGATTAGTTCCCAATTATTACAGAGTACATGTGGTGTTTGTTTTTCAATTCCTGAGATACTTCACTCAGGATAATAGTCTCCCCTTTTTCTAATATTCAAAGTAGACAATTTTAAAATTCATGAACAAAAGAGTATAGTAAAATTTATTATAATTTCACAAAGCTCATCCATCAAAGCAGTTAAATAAAACAAGCAAGCAAATAATAAAAAATCAATTAATATGGGTAAAGAACAGAAAGAGACATCTAAAAAAAAGTCAATGACAAATATGCTTTGAAAGATATGCATAGTTTATAGCAATCAAGATAAGTGAATAAAAATGGAAAAGTTAGCCTATCAGACTGTTAGAGATAGCAATAAATGTTCATGAATATATTGTAACAAGGGCCTTTTTATGCAAATTATTTGAGATAGTTATTGGATACAACAGTTTTAGAAGACATTTTATCATGATGGATAGAATCCTTAATGTTGAATAAACCCTAAGACCAGTAATTCTATTTTTATGAGTTTTTCCTAAACATAAATATGTTCAAATATTCAGAGATAAAAATATTCATTAAATTTTTGTACTCATGTATTCTTGTTGCATAAAATATACATGGTTTAAAAATTGGAAAAAAACGAGCAAATATAATAAAATTAAAAATTACTTGCATTTCCAGAGACAATAATCATTGATATTTTTGTCTATGTTTAATGTATATATTCTCTTTTTCACAGTTATTTTATATCCTCATATGAATACGCATGTGTACATGAATATTGCTTTGAAATATAGCTAAAGCATAAAAGGCCTCTAATAAACTAGGGAATTGCTTGAATAAATTATAGTACACCCATAAGGATTTGTTAGCAGGGCTTATCTCACTGGTCATTTTCAAAACGGACTTCTTTGCAGCATCTTTAAATTTTTAAATGTCCTCATGTGTATATATATTCAGTTTTTTTACTCAGCAAATAACACATGCTATCTTAAATTAGAATTTAAGATATCAATGAACACTTTTCAGCACTTTGAAGGTCTTCCCTGCTTATTATACATCTCCATATCTGTGTTATTCAGAGGCAAGATTATATTAAGCATATAAGAAGCCCCCAAATTTTATATACAAATGTCATGTATACTAATGATTAAGATATCCGTTCTTTGAGCCTTTTCTGACTGAATTTCTGTAATCTGTAGAAACTGAGTATTTTTAAAAAATTCATAATCGTGAGCATCTAGGAAATGTAGGAAAATGTAAATATACCTTGTTACCTTATCCTTTATAGAAACAACAATTATATAATGAGTATTTGGTGCCACTTTATGGATACAGCAAATAGATTGACAAGATTTTGTTTTCTCTCCTAAGCATTTAAAACAGAATCTGACTCATTACACTCAACATAAATTTATCAGCTGAATAAATGTCAATTTTTTTTAAATTTTCTAAAAGAGTCAACATTGTATTTCAGGAGCAAAAGTTAAGTTATATATATATATATATTTTTTAAACCAGGCATGGTAGCTCAGGCCTGTAAACCCAACATTCTGGGAGGCTAAGGCAAGAGGACTGCTTGAGGCCAGAAGTTCAAGACCAGCCTGGGCAACACAGTGAGACCCTGTTTCTACAAAAAATTAAAAAATTAGCTGAATGTGGTAGTGTGCGCCTGTAGTCCTAGCCACTCTAGAGGTTGAGACAGGAGGATTGCTTGAGCCCAGGAGTTCAAAGCTGTAATGAGATATGATCATGGCACTGAATTTTAGCCTAGGCAACAGAGCAAGACTCAGTCTCTTAAAAAATAAAAAAATTGAAAATCACTAAAAGTTTCTATGCTTAACCATTGCAATAGTTCATTTGTAATTTTGTAAGCAATTTTTTAATTAATAAAAGATTGTTTTGGTTTTCATCAAGAACAATTTCCAAAAACATAATTTTTGCTTTGGTCATTGTTTAAAATGTCAGAACTTTAGCTCTTAAATGAAGACACATAGAGAAAATAAGTATTATACTATGAACACTGAATTTGGACATCAAGGCCAACAAATCACAAGAAATAAAAGACAGAAAAGTAAAAAGAATAAAAAATTAAATGTAGCTCAACAACCAAGACATTACAACTTTTAAATATTGATTAAAATATATCAAGTGGTCATGATAAGTCATGTATGTATCTTTTTTTTTTTTTTTTTTTTTGAGACAGAGTCTCATTCTTTTGCCCAGGTTAGAGTGAGTGCCGTGGCGTCAGCGTCAGCCTAGCTCACAGCAACCTCAAACTCCTGGGCTCAAGCAATCCTCCTGCCTCAGTCTCCCGAGTAGCTGGGACTACAGGCATGCACCACCATGCCCGGCTAGTTTTTTCTAGATATTTTTAGTTGTCCAATTAATGTCTTTCTATTTTTTAGTAAAGACGGGGTCTTGCTCTTTCTCAGGTTGATTTTGAACTCCTGAGCTCAAACAATCCGCCCGCCTTGGCCTCCCAGAGTGCTATGATTACAGACGTGAGCCATCACGCCTGGCCTAGTCATGTATGTATCTTATTTCTGTGTTTTTAAAACTAGTTTATAACTGCAGTGCACCATAGAATCATCTTAGTGTGTCTCAAACAGTATTTCATATTAGAATAGAATGGAAGAGAATATATATTTCAGAGTTCATCATCACAGTTAGTAAAATTAGGCATTATTGTGTGTAACTTTTGTTTTAATTTTATGTGATGTCTGTTTGTGTTTGTGTGTGTGCATCTGTTCTTGATATCATGTGTTCCATGTGGTAGGGCATGAGTAAAATGTTTGAAAGTCACTGCCATATCTCATTTAATCACACAACAAATTCATGTATTAAGTATGATTACTAATGCCAATTCACAAAAGGAAAATTAAGTTTCAGTTTTGATAAGTAATTTTCCCAAATTTATATTTAGGAAAAGTAGCAGAGGCAAGTCTTGAACCTGAAATTCTGAGCATGTTAGAGAGCTCTGTGATTTAGATTTTCCTCTTTTTCTACATATCTATTGTTTTACAAATTTCTTGGTTCTCCCTCCCTCAGCCCTACTTCTCTCTCTTCTTCTCTTGCTTTCTGTTCTCTTGATGATCCAAAATGACTGCTCTGTTTTAGTTTTACTCTTTTATTCTATAGTAATTCTGGGGATTCCCACCTTTCACAGAAAGAGAAACAAAAATGTTTCTAAGACAAGCACACCATCTCCTCTGTTATCAATTTGTAAATCCCCTCATAGGTCAAAAGACTTGCAGTTATCCCTTTGGAAATTTTATTACTTTCTGGACTATGTCAAAGATCTCCTTCCTCTTCTCCCAGAATTCCAGCAGAATCATTTCAACACATGTGAGTGTGTTGCCTAGTGACTAAAGATTTTAAACATACATTTCTGTGCTCATTTGTTGTCCATATATTTTCATTGGTAAAATATATAATTAAATCTTCTTCCCACTTAAATTATTTTCTTATGGTTGACTTTTGAGAACGTTTTTCTGAATTCATTTTCTCAGATTTATTATTTACAAATACTTTCTGTAGTTTTCATTCTCTCTTAATAATTCCTTTTGAGCAGCAGCAGTTCCTAATTTGTGAAGAGCAATTAATCTATTAAATATTTTCTCTTTTAGTGATTGTATATTGTGTCATATGGAAGATATTTTTACCTAACAAAATGTCACAAAAATTCTCTTATGTTTTCTGCTAGGAGTTACAGCGGTGAATTGTACATTGTTAAATGGGGGAAAAAAAAAAACTCTTTGAAGAGTGTAAATTTTAACTGAGTTTATTTGAGTGAAGAAAAACAAAACAGAGCAAAACAAAACAAAAAGAATCCAAGAATTGGGCAGCCCTTTGAATCAGAGAAGGTTTAGAGAACTCCAACCAATAACATAATCCGACAGCGTTTATAGGAAAAGGAGGTGCCATGTAGAGTCAACTTAATTGGTTATAGCTTAATTGATTAATTGGTTACAGAACTTCCTGCAATTAACTAAAGCTCAGCTACTATAGTTAAACTCCATATTGGTTGAGTCTGTTCAATTTAGTGTAATAGCCTAGTCCAAATCAATGGCCTCCCATAAATTTCATTTATAATAATAATTCTCCCTCTTTGGTCAGACTCTCGCCTACATAACAATGAGACTAAAACTTAGAGCATTAACACCACTTTGTTATTATCATCCTAGATTTCTAGTCTCAACACATTAGTTATAGGGTGTCCTCATGTTTACATATTTCTTTGAATTCTTATTCTAGCCGAGTTCAGCAGATGGCTGCACATAGACATTTAAGATTTTTTGAGAGAATACAGCATATCAGGGAGATTACTGTTGTGTTTATTAGGAGGATAATATCAAGAATTTGGAGCATGTTCCTTAGCCATGGTCTGCACCAACCAAACAGTCTTTTTGTGTGACTGAGTCTCTTCTATACCCTATATATTTATCCATGTGTACAAAAGTATTACACTGCACAAATTCCTTCCTGTTCAGCTAGTAAGTAATCTAGCACCTCATAGCCATGTTAAATTAAAACAGTAGGCAAGATCAAGTGGATCCAGATATCTAGTTTATATAGCATTATCCTTTCAAGTGCAAAAAAAAGAGGGGGGTAGGAATAAGCAAGAAAAAAGAGGTGCATAATTCTCATTATGGAAGTAGAAGAAGACCTTTTAAATTGTAAGATGTGGACCCAAAGTTCATGGCCCAGTAAAATGGGTTCCTCTGTCATTGAGGAATGCCTTAAGAAAACTCATTTTACAACAATCTTTCAACTACTGTTTTAACATTGGCCCCAAACCATTTTAGAAATTTTAGAACAGTAGCCACACCAGTATTACTCCATAATTTGGATCACCTTGCCTATTTCAGAATGAGTTGTGAAATGCAAGAGTCTCAACAATGGAAGCATCAAGGACTCAGGGGGGACAAATTAGCCATCCAGGCCTGACATGGCCCAGCTTGAGACCGAGGAATTTACACATAGACACAGAGATGCAAACACATGACCGCAGCCCATACAAAAAGACACAAACACCACAAGACAGTTTGAGGCTGTAGCGAAAGGTCTCGCTGTAGCTGTTTTATTTATAATACAGACTGTTTGACAACTGTCCCATCGCAAATTCTTTGTTCCCACACAGTCCCAACTCAACACGTCCCAGTTCCTTGTTGTTTCGTCTCTGGCAAACAGGTGTTTGCATCTCAGCTCCCTAGCCCCTCCTGTTTGCAGGGTGAGGGTGCCGTGGACTTGCGTGAAAGGCCACAGATAAGTTCTTGAAAAAACAACAAGGACACTTTCCCAGACAAAGGTGTCCTCTATGGTCCTCTGTGAGTCTATGTTTAATATTGAATTTATATCATTTCAGATATTAATTTTGCTTTAAAAAATTATAAACAACCAAATGACAAAGACTTAGAATGGCCATATTAAAGCATTATAACCAACGACTGACAAGGAAATTTGGTTATATCTATTGAATAGAATATTTTAAGACAATAACTAGAATTATGATTGAATAAGCAGAGCTGCTAATAGCCCTAGTTTTGATATGGCAAAGGAACCGCAATTCAAACATCATAATTCTGTAGTACATTTTGTACAGAAGGTCTGCTATTCCAGATACATATAGATGAAGGGCCCATACTTTTTGAACATAAAAACCAGATAGAGTTCCAAAATGGGAACAATCATTACCAGGCTTAAAATTAAAGAATTCAATATTTGCAATGCTTACCAACAAAAAGAGCCTCAACCACCAGGAAGACTTCCACACAGACTAAATGCCTTTGCCATAACAATTGGGACAACCTGTCCCCAAATTCCCAAATAAAGGCATCAACCTTAACTAAAGGAAGATCAAACAAAGGACCACCAATACTCAGCCAAAGCAACACTAGTCATATGATATTAGAAAGTGGCCATTTGGGCCAATTTGAATCTTTGTTGGTAGAGCTTTATTGGTAGAACAATGTATTTGTTCAATGTCTGTTGTGGATTTAGCCCAAAGTTCCTCAGGAACTTGCTTTAAAAGAGCTGAACTCTCAGCATTTTTGATATTTAGATTAAGGACAAAAATGGGCAAAGGCATTGAAGACTATTTCACCATTATCAGTTAAAGTGGGTGTTAACAGAAAAACACCCAAACTCTGTAAAATAATTTAAAGAGATTTATTCTTAGCCGAATGTATGTGACTGGCCCAGAACACATGGCCTCAACAGATTCTGAGAAGATGTTCCTGGGATAGCTGGGTTATAATTTGGTTTCATACATTCATACAGACAGGAATTACAGGAATAAGACCCTAAGTCAATACGTGGAGGACGTACTTTGGCCTGAAAAGGTGAGACATTTCTAAAGTGGGGGTGTTTATAAATTATAGGTGGGTTTAAAGATTCTTTGATTTTAGAATGGTTAAAGAAATGAAGTTTAGTCTAAAGGCTTGGGATGTTTTAACTTAACATAAGGCTGTCTGTTAATCAGAGAAAGGCCACTGGACCTTAACTGAAACTCAAGTGATCTGTTGAGTAAATTGATAGCAGGTGTTGTTTAAGCTTTGTCTTGTGTAGCCTTAGGTCTGTTAATGAATTACAAAGGATATCTCCAAGAAGGGAGGGGGGCACGATGAGGCAGTCTGACCTCCCTTCTCATGGGCAGCAACTCAGCTTTAGGGAATTTCTGGGGTGCCCTTGGCCAAGAGAGTGTCCATTCAGTCAGCTAGAGGGAGTTAAGATTTTATTTTGGTTTACATAGGACTTGAGTCAATTTCAATAATTATCTCCTCCTTTTGAGAAAAGAAATTGGCAGCATGATTTATTCTAAGAAGTCCCTTCCGCGTAAGTGAATCGTTGCTGAGGGAACTAGTAAAAATAAATAAATAATGACTGACAGTGTTATATTAGAACTATTAGATTTCTGAAACACATCCATAAAATATAATTAAAAAAGATTTAACATCACTTTATTATTTGACAATACTTCCCTCACAATTCAACATATCAAACAAGCTTAATTAATTTAACATCTCTACAAGATGAAAGGTACATCCTCTTAGACTCTGCAGGGGCCCAACTGGAAAATCCCAAAGTCAATTCTAGGTCAAAAAGAGTTAATTTAGAATTTGATTTTGGGAAGTTTGTCAAAAATATCAAAGGTCCAAAATACTTGATCAAAATAAGATTGCTGCTCACTGTGAAATAATAGACATTTATTTAACCAGAGTGATAAATATCAAAAGCTGCAGAGTTATAATAAAAGTCCTAGATCTTTACTTAGAAAAATTGAGTCCTCTCTATTAATCAAAGGCCTATTAAAGCTCTTTTTCCTATTAAGAGCAGATCAATTCTCTATGAAAAGTTTGTTGTTGTAACATAGGGAACCAAATTTTAATATTGCATAGTTATATTTTTGAAATTAATGCTCGATCTTAGAAAAACTTAATTCCCTTTTAATTTGAACCACTTATTCACATGCGAAATTCCTTTCACATGAGTCATCTTTCATATATCTTCTATAATCTTCTTATTCGTTAAGTTTTATCTATATTATTCCTTCTTCCCTTCTGAAACAACCTTTAAACAACCTTGAACCTAGATAAAATTATTTTTTCCATAACAAAACCACATCTTTCATACCTTATAGTTTCACTTGCCAAAAATGTGTTTTGCTTTCTTTGAATAAGAAGTTATTTCTAGTTTTAATTACATATATTAATTAGAATATTTACATTTTTTGATATCAAGTTTAGTAGTTAGCCATTATTGTATAACAAAAGTACCACAAACTCAGTGGCATATCATGATATACTTTTATTTCAAGTTCCCAGATCTCCAGGTCAGTAGAGCATCTTTGTTTATACTGTGTCTGCAAGTTGGCTAAGACAACACTTTTTGAGCTGTGGGTTCTGTAGGTTATCTGGGCTGTGTCTGTCCTAATTATAGCTCATTATTCTGGAGAATCACAAGCTAGAATATGTTTTTCTCATGACAATGGCAGGAGCATATGCAAGTAAGTGCTGACACTAAAGTACATTTAAAACATTTGATCACATCACAACTGCTATCAAGTTCAATACCACAGAGGTTGAAGACATACTCCATAGTGGGATGGAATGGAGAAGTACAAATCTCTTGAACAATAACCAACTGTCACAAGTAGTAATTGCTCTCTAATTTGTCAGTTTAAATATAATTTCCATGATCCATAGTTAACTCTACAATCTTAGACTAATATTAAATTGAAGTAATTTAATGAACAATGCTTGGATCCTTGGGAAATTTTTAAGTCTGCTAAAATACAAAAACATACACATTCCATATTGGTCTTTAGATAACAAGATGATTAAGTGCATACCTATATTTCGATAATGTTAATATATGTGGTAGCCAGAATTTTAATATGATCATCAGTGACCACAACTTTGTATAATTTCTTTGTGTTCAGAGATACCTGTGGACACAAGGGATTAATCACTCCTGTGATTACTTTATCTTCTATAAACTGTCACAGCTAAAGGAGAAAGATTTTTCTGCTGCCTTTAAAGAATTAACATGACATGTTGTGTGAGGGTCACATGGGAAAAACATTAGGACATTCTCTAGAAGTTGAAAGGGCCGCTAACAATAGCCAGCAAGAAATAGGACCTCAGTCCCACAGTCGCAAGAATTTAATTCTACCACAGCTAGCGTGAGTTTAGAAAAAGGCCCCACACTTCAGGTAAGATTGTACTACTGGCCAACAAGACACCCTGATTCCAACTTGGTGAGATTCTGAGCACAAAACTCAGCTAAGCCATGGCCAGAACCCTGAGTTATGGAAACTGTGAAATGATAATTAAAGAGGCTAATATCTTAAAGTTAAAATGTGTGATTGTACCAGAAGGTAAAAGAAGAAATCACAGTTTGAATGTCCCTTATCTGACCAGAGTGTTTTAGATTTTACATTTTTTCGGATTTTGCAATATTTACGTTCTGCTTACCAGCTGAGCATTACTAATTGAAAAATCTGAAATCCAAAATGCTCCACTAAACATTCCCTTTGAACATCATGTCAGTGCTCAAAAAGTTATGGATTTTGGAGCATTTGGGATTTCATATTTTTAAGTTAAGGATGCCTAAACTGTAAAAGATCAACTTGTGCATACACAGAAAGTGGTATATACAAGTTGGTTTTGGAGCATTCAGTATACTATTAAGAAGAGGCAGTGTAATTTTCCCAGGTATGAAAAGTTCCTTATTATACCAAAATAACTCTCTTTCGTTAGATTACCTGACCTTTTTAAAAGAAGAAATTTCTCTCTGATATCTATTATAGCAATAGTGTTTTTCCCCCTGAGAAATGGGTTGTTTACAATTTTTGTATTGCTGCTTGGCTATTGAAAGCAAAATCTGTGATCCAATTGAAGCAAATCAGTAAAACTTTACAATACACAATTCATGTACTAATTATTTAGTTCTTGCTAATATTTTACCGGTAGATTCTATTTTTTCACCTCAAATCAATTTAGGAAATTGATGTTTTACAACAAATAATTAACCAGTACAATATAAGAGTTACCCTAATTTTCTATGTATTTTTCAGCATGTCTCTTAATTGTCTAAAGTAGTTTTCACTTCTATCCTACTAACTGAATAAAAAGTACCTGTCTTATATTCAAATAGAAAAATATAAGTACATTTTATATAATATGCTATCAGCATATAAAATATTTTCTTATTTGTATTCTTTGTGCCTAGGGGACATTATCATATGAGAAATCAGAATATAATTAAAGTAATTACATTTACATGCTGCCATAAAGTGTTAACTATTATAGCTTTATAAAACACATATAAAAAGCATATATTTTGTGGAAAATGCCTTTTATAAACATTACTAAACTGAAGTTAGATTCAAGGTATATTAAAGGAATTAAAGTAATAAAAGTTATCCTGAGAAAGTAAAAAACAAAGCAAACAAAGAAAAACTCCTGGCTGTTCTAAAGTCGCAGTGAACTTTTTAATATTTGATTCAAAAGTGCTCTAATATCAGAGACTTTAATAATATTGGAGATGCTATTTAAGACCATCATGAAGTGGGGACTGGAATAATTCCTATTTTCCTTATTGTTAAATTAAACAATTGTTTGGACTTCCGTAAATAATTTATAATTGGTAATGATTTAAACATATTTTGACAAGGTTCTGATGTAATCACAACATGGGACACATATATGGTACTTACGTGTTATGAATTTCGAATTCCATTTCATTTTAATTGGGTTAGAAAATTGGGCTCCTAAGAGATGTATAATTTTGAAGTTTTCCTATTAGTGATATGACTGCAGAGTTAGCATTCGGTATTATTTTACCCTCTTCACACAGTCTTCTTAAGGTCAGGTACTTGTTGTGTGATCATACTTTAAATAATTTCTAGAGAAATGCTATAATAAATTGATGTTAACAAGTTTAAAGTAAATTACCCAAGAGATCTTAGAATTCTTCTACAGTAGGTATAATAGCCAGTGAAGGTTATGAACTTTACTCTTTTCTCCATTCTGTGCTCAAATTTCTCACAAGAATACTGATAGGTAATAGTAAAAATGACAGCTTTAAAGGCCTAGGTAATTAGAACCCAAGAAAAACTGCCTGAGGGAATAACCTTGTGAATCTTTTTATTTTTTCTCCATAAACCTTTTAAGTAAAAAGAAAACAAAGTCCCTGAAATTATTATATAAATAATCTTTTTGGAGCTGTGACTTCTTCTGTCTTCAGAAGATAAATTTATTCAAAAGGAAAAAAGATCAAAGAAGAAAACATTTACAATGCCAGGTCCCTTTTCCAAAATAAGCTGTGGACTGGAGAACAGGAGGTACCTTCTCTAATTTAACTCTAATCAATTGATTAAGTAGTTATGTTACCGTAGATTACATGACTGGCTCAATGTCACAAAGCTAGTTATTAGCAGAGCTTTGATATCCTCTCAGCTCAGTCTCTACCAAGTTGTTTCCCTCTTACACAGATGATGGTGTTTGTCTTGCAAGGAGTGGGGACAAATTTTTCAATTAGCGAAGTCAGCAAAATTTCTTAAAGCTTGGATTTTTTTTTTGACCTTCAACTTTGATAAATTAGTGAAAGACTGTAAGCAGCGAAAGATAAAATCAGTTTTAAATTCTAAAATGTTTACATTGATGAGAAGGATAAATACAGAGGCAATTATTATGGTTCTGGGCCACAACATAAGAGCTCCACCCATGATAGAGAATCCTAGGCTAGTTAGAAAGGGAGAGGTTATGTAAACATTTGGGAGATTAAAAATCACAGGCTTTGGAAGTGAACCTGAGGGAGAAGATCTTAAGAATGCTACCCATGGCCTTCTACTGGATTTGAAAATAAATAGCCAGAAAGGATGACCAAGAAGGCCTTAGACTTTTCCTCAGCTTGACTAAACTTTAGACAAGCTTAAGACAACTTTCAGGCCCCTGACCTTCCGCTTATCCCAGCCTTTCAGAATCCAGATAGCCAACCATGGAGGTCCCTCCCCTCCCTCTTCTCAGAGAATTTACAAGGGTAATGACAGATTCTTTCTCTAACCTTTAATATGTAAATATCTTTAAAAATCTTGACAGCTTACAGACCCAAGACTGTCTTTGTCAAGGACCTAGGAGTCTTATTTGAAGAGTAATGATCATGGAAGTTAGTACCCTTATTGCTCAGTCTCTGTGGGAGGGCAGGAGCCTAACTTTCCATTGCTAGTTCCTTGCTCTAAGTTGCAAAACTACCCAACTCTTGCAATAAAAACAGGAAAAGCTTATTTTTCCTTTGTATAAAGCTAATTAGCTACCACAGCTAATTAATGGATGGTCACTCCACTTGTTTTGTTGTTTTTTGTCCTTTGTTTACTCTCGGCCCCATCCTGACATTTACATTCTGAGCCTCTGTTGATTTTTATCCTTAGATAACAGTGTATAAACTAACAATTCAAAAAAAGTTGTTTTTCTTTGGGGGAGACCAATTAGGCCTAAGTGTTCCATAAATCCTTGCCTTCTCAATATCAGTGTCTAACTAGTTATCTAGAACAAACATTTTAATTTTGAAAGGAAAATTATATTAAGTTTCCTGGGGCTACTGTAACAAGCTACCAGAAACAGTGTGGCTTAAAACAACAGAAATGTATTGTCTCACAGGTCTGAAGCCTGCAAGTCTGAAATCAATGTGTCATTGGTGCCCTTCAAAAACTGTGAAGAGGAATCCCTTCTTGCTTCTTTTAGCTTCTGGAGTTGGTCAGCAATCCTGATGTTACTTGGCTTCTAGATGCATCACTTAAATCTCTTCTTCCACTTTCAAATGTCTGTCTTCTCCCTGTGTGTCTTCACATCATCTTTCCTCTGTGGGTCTCCATGTCCAAATTTCCCTCTTCTCATAAGGACTCCATTTATATTGGATTAAGGGACCACTCTACTCTAATATCACCTTATTTTAATCAATTACATTTACAATAACTCTATTTTCAAATAGATCACATTCTAAGGTACTAGAGGCTAGAACATCAACATATCTTTTTAGGGGACAGAATTCAACCTTTAACAGAGATTAAAGGAGAAAAGAAGATATCATGTCTGCAAATTCGAAGACCTTAATAAAACTTTTAGAGTACTTAATATTTAACCACCTTGAGTTTTTCTTGGATACTTTAAAACTTGATGGAATGTGAATCAATCCAACAAATTGGGAAATACAAATACCAAGACCTTTAATTATAAATACCTCTCAAATATGAATATTTTAGGAAAAGCACATATTATTAGCTACTCCCAAAGGATTTGATGATTTTTAGCAAATATTAAAGATGTATAAATACACACAAGTATAAATACTTGCGTAAATACAACAGACTCCTGCAATGCAATTCACAAACTACCACTTGGTGGCAAGATAATGCTGCTGTTAATGGGCCTAGCAATGACCTAAATACTTGCTCTTTTGTATTACAAATCCTTGATAAATTTGAAATAGGTTAGTAAAGGGAGTTAGGCTAAATTATTGATACTCTTTTTTTTTAAGAAATAATTTATATAATAAAAATGACTCTTTGGTAAAACACACATGTAAAATCCAGTTCAGTGAGTTAATTCTTTTATTGACTATCATTAGTGAGATACTCAAGGAAATATGGAAATGAATAGGAAAATAATTATTCCATAGATAAATTTTGTGTCAGTTTGTTCACAAATCCTAGCCCAAGGTGTGGTATCATGAAATATATTTTTTAGTTCTAATTCATGTGATTGAGCATAACTGTCCAATCCAGAATTTATATTTATCTACTGGTAGAACTTTAGAAAAATATCTCTCTAAATTATTGAACTGCTGACATCTTTTACCAGAAGCTTTAATGAAGCTTCTGGAAGAGCAAATGGATTCCTTACTTACCTCATAAGTGATGTGGTCTGACAACGTTAAGCTTAGAAAATAGACAAGATTTGCCTAGTGAAACATGCTCATTCTAAAACAAAGACAGAACATGACTATTTCTAAGGATTCTCTGAGGAGAAATACACTAACAATAGAAAGTACTTCTTTTTCACATATATATATACACAGGATACATACACATATATGTAATTCATATATAATTAGGAATTGATTTATGGGAAGAAAATTGTGTGGTAATAGAGAATACCAAAGATTTAATGATATTCTTGATCAAAGGGGTTGAATAGCAGTTAGTTGTTTTTTTTTTCTAATAATTAACCTCTTTGAATATGTAGGTTTTTCATAAGTAATCATTCTAGGGGATGGAATGATTTTATTTTAAATAAAGAGTAGCCACTCATTGGCATAGGTGACATAAGGGGTTGAATTGCTTTATTTAGATGTTATTTCGAGGCAGTATATTACAGTAGTTGGGAAAGCAAACTTTGCTATCTGGTTACTTGGTTTGGGCCCCACCTCTGCAATCTACTGTAGAGGTGGGGCTCAATACTCTTGTTCAGTACTCTTGAACAAGTCATTTAACCTTACTTCACCTAAGTTTCATCGTTTGTTAAGTGGGAAAAATTATAATAGTCTCTATCTCACCGATGGTGTTGGCGTGAGAATTAAATAGAATTATGCACTTAAAGTGCACAGTACCTCTTACTCTGTAAACATAAAGTATTCTTTTCCTTATCATGTTTTCTAAGCATCCATGAGTACGTATTTCTCTGATATCTGATGAACAGTGAGTATCTTGGAAGGATCTCACAAAAGAAGTTTCTACCAAATTCCCTTTTCCCAAGCCTTTTCACAGCTTACTAACAATTTTCAAGTAGGGAAAGATTATGGGTCATTTTGGTTGCTGACAGAAGATCAATTTTTCTTGCTCTCTCTGGCCTTTGGTGCTGGGCTTTGGCTGGCAATTTGAAATCAAAGAATGCCTGGAGGTGTCACATTTTCTGGAAAACTACTGGAGACCTGTAGTGTTAATGCTGAATGTAGTTCCACGATGAGCTTTTCAATTTCCATGCCATGCCCTTTAATGAATTTTGCCAGGAGCTGCAACTTCTCAACTTTTTTCTCAGATCTTTTTAGCCTCTTAACATTTTGCCAAAGCTGATAGAGAGACAGATCACAAATTCACTCAAGGTGCTGAAATAGTCCACTCCATGGTTATTGTCATTGGTAAAGGGTCAACACTATATTTAAGCAACAGACTCTAACAAGGACCTAATATAAATGTGCCCTGCCAATTAAGTCTTAGAGAAATCTTCTTTATCTTAATTTTATGATTGGATATTTGTTAATTTAACAATATAATTTACCATAAGTAATATGGGACTGCATAGACAAATCACCTTGGTAAGTTAAATTTAAATACTAAGAAATAATTTGTATGGAAGTACGCTGCATCTCAGGACTTCAGAATTTGTTTTCATATGTTTATAGAAGTTTTTTTCATGTTAGCAAAATAAACTAGTTTAATAAATATTTTTGGTAAAATCACCTCCTATCACAAATAACAAGTATCAACAAAGGTTAAAGAATCAAAGAGCACAGTGTTTCTCCTCAAAGCACAGTAAACAGAGAAACATGATAATTAGTCACTGGCTACTTTCAGAAGCAAGGACCATATTTTTTTTCTTATCCTCTTTCTACTTAAAATACACAGAAATGGCAAAACCATGGTGATACTTAGCTGCTTGTTGTTATAGTCTAAGAATACACAAGTTCGTAGCTATATAAAAAAAAAGAAAAATGTGAAAATAATAAAAGGTAGAGGTGAGAATATAAAAGATCAAAAATGCTGGTAAAAATTTTATGCTTTTCTATTGGATCTTGAAGCATTTTCCTATACTGTGGAGAAAGGTGCCCTCAAATAAGCAATGATCCACAGTTGGGGGCCCACTTCATCAAATGTAGTGTGCTTTTTCTATTTCTATGAGAAATTTTACAATGTCATCTACCTTTAATGTTTAAAAGATAAGTGAACATAAATGCATTTTCCCCATTGAAACAAACAAACACAAGTCAAAATCAGTTGAGAAATTTTAAACAAAACATTAAAACTTTGAGACAGGTGATAATAAAGATAATATAAATGATAATTTAGATAATAGAGCACACTCTCATTTGCAGCTAGGGTAACAGGGGATACACAAGAGATTGCATGCCAAGGGTGATTTAAGATTTATCCTTTGGAAATAGGAAGAAATTTGAGATATTTTAGAAGACTAGGCTGCACAGAAGAGAGCTGTTTCTGCAAGATCTCTAGGAAACACAGAATTTCTACTAAAAGGAAGGTTGACTATTCAACACCTTCTCTGTCCCATTTGGGAGTGAATCCCTTAGCAAACTCGTAATATGTGTTGGAGACATATCAGAATCTATATTCTAACTCTGGGTGGAATATCAACTTGTGTTCTGTCCAGGTGTGACAAAGTCCATACTTTGAGTCTCTAAAACCCAGTTTACCATCCCCATTACTGCTGCTTTTGACCACTACCATAAAATGTGATCTCATTCTTGTCTGAATTTTCACTTACCACTTACTTCCCATAACATTCACTGGTATTTGATCATCTATTACATTGAGGCATTTCTTATATTATTATTATTATCATATAATATATACTATCATATATAATACATAATCTTGAATTGTTTTTTGATCCATTTTATTTACCTGGTATATGAGTTTTTGATTTCCACTCCTACCAAAATGTAAATAGCTTGGGATTTCTTTGTATAGCCAATCCTCTTAGTTATACAGGGTAAGTTTCATTAAGTTTGCAATGACAAACCTTCCTAACACTGTTCCAGTCCCAACTTACACCCTTCAGAGTTCCCAGATATTTTATCTTTGGCATACAGGGTTACAGGAAATAAAAAGATACTCCATAGTCCATAACACATGTTTGCTATAGATATGGAAAGTGTAGAATTGGCTGGCCTCTACAGCAGGGCTTATTAGAGTAAAAGTAATTAGCCATGTGTCCCCAAGTCTTGTCATCACACAAGTACAAAAACTCAATTGAGCTTCTTAACTGAGCCTGAATGACAATAGGGAAAGATGGTTACATTCAACTAAATACTTAAAATCATAAGATAATGATGAATAAATTTAAAAAAATCAACATACTACATTTTCACTAGATCATATACCTTTAAAGTTACTGAAATTCTGCTTTATTTCTAAAACTGGAAAACCTAAACAAATGGAATAAATAATTACAAGGTTGTTTTGGTGAGCAAAATATCTGAGCAAAAGGAATTGATATTATCATGGGTAAAATGAGCCATTTGTCTCAAAATAGAAATCACCTTCCAGAAAAAAAGTTTTTACAATACCAGCATCTCTCAAAACTGGACAAGTGTTAAGTAAATAACATCATATTGTATGCTCTCTCATTTCCCTATTTTTTTGGTATCCCAGTTGACCACTCTTGTTATAGTAACATATTATTTTTTAGATATATTAATACTATTGATTCCATTAGAGCCTTTTTTCTATGTAATTCCCTTTTAATTGTACTATAAGGCATTAATAGTTTCCTGTTTGAGAAAGTACACTTCCTGTTTTTGTTTTCCTAGTTTTGCATGAAGAGTTTATTCTTTTTCCTTTTTCTTATTTTTTTTAAAATTCTGAGGTATCTCCTTATAATTTATTACATGTACTAATTAAGCATGTTTAGGAAATAACTCATAAAAGAAACTACAATAAGTCTTTTAAGTCAATTATGAAAAATATATATTTAACTCTAAAGGAAAAGAAAGCAAGTAAGGAATATAAGAGGCTTAAAACATACCAGAGTAAAAGAAAAAAATGACATTCTGAAAAAAAAGTTTATCATGTTTTCTCATCAGGATATAAAAAATATGACAGCATAATATTGATAATGTGATGTATCTGACTTCCGTGTAGGTGTTTAGGATTTTGTAAACAATTACTATTAAAAAGGTTAACACCTGATATCACTTTTTTTGTTGATCAATTTTTTATTAATTATAGAAGTATTTGATATCAAAGATCACTAGCTTACTTTTTCATATAATTTGTGATAAATTTTAATTATCAGAAAAATTCTGTATTTTCACACTGTTTTAGAAATAAAGTAAAATTTATTAAAAATATGCTTTCTATATGAGTTCATATGGATTATAGAAATCATCATAACTAAATTTTATGTATTCTTTGGAATTATAAAGTAATAGAGATTTTAGGGATGATTTAGATAAAAGGGGGAGGTCGAGAATAAAGAACATATATTTTATTTTTTTAGGCAGATATGTGAAAAAAGACTGGAAAACTTATGCTATTATATTGCCTTATTGAATGTCTACCTTTTTTCGTAAAACACTGTAGAGAAAACCTCTAGATACATTACATGTCTTAATTTGGGTAATATCTTGCTCTGAATAGTAACAGAAAGATAAGAAATTTGGGGAAAGCTGTGTTATCTCTTTAAAATAAAGTTATCCTGGGATTTCACATCTTAATTTACATAACTCAACCTATAATAAGTTTAATGGAAATAAATCATCCCTAATTGGGGCTTATTCTCACAATTTCTCTTTCAATAGAAACTTTAACTATTGCTAGAAGACACTAGAAACCAGGTGAAGTTGAGGACAAAATTTAAGTTATAATTGTGGGAGTGATGAGTTTAGCAAAATAACCTTTGTCTCTATAGCTTTTTTTTTAAAGTCTCAGTGAGTAATATTTTTGAATAGTTTACAAAATTATATAGCAAATCAAATCTGCTTGAAAGATAAGATACTGATTCACAATTTCTAGAAAACTTTTTATTTTAGTGCCTAAAGACAGCAGCTTCACTAGCAATAATCTTCAAAGGCTTAAATGTATTCACTGGTAGATGTAGCATAAAAAAATGGTCCTGCTTTTGAGTTTCAGCTCCTCGTTGGTCAGCAGCCTGTGAAGCCAGGTGGACACCCTGAGGCTGTTTCCTCTTCGGCAGAGCAGGCCATCCCAGGGCTCTAACACCTGCTAGCATATGTCCTGGACTCTGGCCTGCATGGATAGACAAATTGTTTTAGACTGATTGGACTACCTGATAGAGACTGAGAGGGAACTAAACACCAGAGCTGTTCCATATCTCTTTTCTTCTTCCTATCAGAGAACCATGCACAGGTACCTGTCAAGGGTCTATAATCCTAGCCATACTGTGAGCCTTCTTGAAGAAGCACTTGGTTCTACTTAGTGCCTGGCTCGGAATGAGTGCTTAATCGGTATTAGTTGAATGATAATTAATCAACCTCCTTCCCTGTAATTGTTCTTTTCTCTGTCAACCTGATGATACACATATTACATACATTTATGCATACAACTTTTCCGCAGCTCACTTTATCTCTAATAACCATTTTATTAACAAAGGGTAATAAATATCTCCTTAAAATGTTCATTTTATTAATATTTATTAATCAGAATTACACAAATTGGAAAATAGTATGTGTATGTGGAAAATGCTAATTTTTTTTAGTCTCAAGACAAGGCTTATTGCTTGTATGAATTACAGATCCCTTGTACTAACTCTGCAGCCCCCTGCCTGCCCTACAGTGCCTAGTACAATGCATAGCATACTGTACCTACTAGGTAAATAATTGTTTAAACAAGTGAAACAGAAGTGGATTAATATGAAATGGGATTTAACTAGGGGATATACACACATGCTATAGCATATGGATCAAATTGATAACAATGACAAGATCAGTATTGGTAGCAGAAAGTATAAATTCTCAAATCCTTAAAGTGTGTGCACTGTTTTACATATGTTATTTTAGGTATTTCTAACAGATTGAAAAGTCAATATTATCACTCCCATTTAACAGATGAAGAAATGAGGTTTAAAATGTTAAGGTGTCCAGGGGCACCAAGCAGACAAGCAGAAATCTTCCTATTGTTTCACACTTCATTCTTCATTAGAGAGACCTTATCCAAATACTGACTTGGATTTTCCTTGAGGATTTTGTCAATCGAGAGTTTATTTCTCTGACCCGTAAAATAAGAGCTTAAATGCCGTCAATACTCTTCCTTCTCCACTTTTCTCGATCTCACTGATTTAGCACAAGAGGAAAAGATTTTTTAAATTTTTTCTCATTTTTCCTCCATTCATTTCGCATAGGCTTTCCCAAGAGATACTAGTGATAAATGGGTTCAATGCTAATGATATTTTTATGAGCTTTTAAAGTGAAATGAAACATTATAATAGAAATACTGCTGTAAGCATTTAAAACCATTGAACTGGTTAGAAAATATATTCAAAATCTTGAGAAGCATTCCAACTAACTGCATCTCCTTCCAGCGTCAGCGTTTATCTAAACTGAAAAGAAAAAGGCAAGGAATTATCGGTTTTTAAACATTTTTCTTTTTTTTCTTATGCTGCCTACATTATTTACATAAATGTTTATTACAAAGTGGAATATTTCAGTTGTCCTAAAAAATTAAATAGTTATTTGTGATTTTGCCTCGGAACATTTTTACTGAGGCCCAAAGTGGACTTAACTTACCTGCTGAGCAATGACAAAAATAAGAGTTAAATGTGGATATTAAAAGAAAAATATTTAAAATTATAGCATATGTGCAGATAAGGGGAACATGATTTTTTTCCCTTAAATAACAGAGATAGAAGAAAACATTAAAAAACAGCAAGAGGCAGAGCACAATGTAATACTACCATTTTGGGAGGTGAGGGGAGAGAATCTATTGAGGCCAGGAGTTCAAGACCAGCCTGAGCAAGAGCAAGACCCCGTCTCTACAAAGAACAGCTAGAAATTAGCTGGGTGTGGTTGTGTGTGCCTGTAGTCCCAACTACTTGGAAGGATGAGGCAGGAGGGTCGCTTGAGCTCAAGAGTTTGAGGTTGTAGTGAGCTATGATGATGCCACTGCACTAAAGCCCCAGTGACAGAGCTAGACCCTGTCTCAAAAAAAAAAAAAATTAATAAATAAAAAACAAGAGAGAAAATAAAGGAGGGCTACAGAAAGGTCTTCCTGTTATGCCCTGAAGGGAAAACAAATTACTATTAAAACATGAACATTAGCTAAAGAATGTACTCATTAAATGCAGCAACAATGTTAGAGACAAATTTGTTTATGCGTAAAAGATTTAAAATTTGATAACATGAAGACTTTCATTTCCTGTTTTATGGCAGCCAAATTTATTCAAACCATGTAGCTGAAAAGAACTAAAGATTCTATAAACAAATACAACTTGCACCTGTTTGAAGAAATAAAACATTCTAGAACTCAAACTTTGCAATAAAATATTTTCAAGGAAAACCTGAAGTTTAGAATAAAAAATAACAAAGTATCTGGGAAAAAGCACCATAAGTGAAAACCAGCTATTTACAAAAGACAGTACACATTAACCTACCAAGCCTTAAGTATCAGAATTATCAGACACAAAATAAACAACTCTGCTTACTTTGTTCAAATCCTTTTGAAAAATGTCTTTGAAACCTCTACAGAATATAGAAATGATATACACAAACCTAGCAGATTTGAAATTTTAAAAAGTGAACAGAAAATGAAAACATTAAATATGGAATAATCTAAAATAAAAATTAGGTGGATGGATTTATAAGGTAATTAAATATAGTTAATCATACAACAAAGGAACTGGCAGTTAGGGTAGTAAAAATATTCAGAATATAGTAGATAGTGACAAAGAGCAGAAAATTAAAGAAGTTAAGCAACATAGAGAAGAGAGTGAGAAAGTCTAGCTGAAGTTCCAAAGGGAGAGCAGCAAGAAGGCATCACAGGCAATACTGAAGAGGTGATGAGTGAGAATTTTCCAGAATAGAAGAGCACAAATCACAGGGACAAAAGCTCAATGAATCCCAAACACCACAAACAAAAAAAATATATATGTAAGCATTGCAGTAAGACTAAACAGTTACAAAATCAAGAGGGAATTTTAAAAGCAACATGGATTGGGGAGAACTCTTCAAAGGAGTAATAGTAAGATTGTGCTTGGGTCTAAACAGCAACCATTAGGAAAAAAAACAAAACAAAGCAAAACAAACCTAGAAACCTGTATCCCAAAAGATATTTTCATACCTACGCAGAGTTTGTCATTAATAAAGGAAATTTGAAAGGATATCCTACTGGAAGAAAGAAAGTGACCCCAGAAGTAATAATGCTTTTAATACAAAGACGCATGGAGCAAAATGAGTTTGTAACTCTGTGAACAAACCTTAGCAAATGCACCTGTACCCAACAATAATTATGTGTGCAGTTTAAAAAGCAAAACAGAATTATAATAAATGACAATGTTACTAAAATTAGTTGAGAATGTATTAAGTGGTATTAAATTTTTCTAAGAACCTTTTGTTACATAGAAATAACTTATTCAGAGTATTGTTAATAATTAGGCTTTGGTAAATTAAGTACATATTTTGTCCCCTTTGTATATTTTTTAACTTTTGAAGTATGTAAATATATTTTCTATTTTTTAAAATTATGTTAAACACCTTCTTCTCACACACAAACACATACAAATATTGCAATAAGGGCTAGAGAATCTATAAAATCTATAAACATATGACTAAATCATAATAGCTAAATTATCTAAGAATATTTGTTTAATTCTGATGAGTAAATACATAAAAGAAATGTTTCCTTGAATGTATATCATACCTTTTTTCAAAATAAAATTGTATGCATACAAAAGACAAAGTACATTTGAATAATGAGTAGATGTTTTAAATTTATCTATAATTATAGTTTTTCCTCTTCTACTATTGTTAATGAGAATTATAAGCTTATATGCAATTATAAGAAAAGCCTTAGAACTATTTGAATGTATGTAAATTTTTCAGAATAATTGAAAGGAATATTTTCCTCCATATAAGATAATAGTCTAATAATAGTTTTTGAACATAAAGTACTTATTCATCTCTATTCATTTTATCATAATGCTAAAATAATGAATTTGCTCACACTGGCCTGTATCATTAGAAATTAATGTTGGATTTATTAAATCCTGTTAATAAAAATGCAAAGGAGAAATTTTTTTTTAAATTAAAACTGGTAATACCTTCTTCTGTCTTCTAATATTGGTACATAGTTCACATTCATAGAAAACATATTTTTTATTGCTTCCTTCCACTTATAAAGATTAATCAAAAAAAATCAGTGAGATCCTGAATAGATGACAATCCCTTAGGGGAAAATAAGGATGAATTTTGGCTCTTCTCAGGGAAGCTAAGAACTCTTCTAAGGGAAAGCTGGTGAGGGATTCACAGGGAAGGGTTTAGAGAGAGCTGAAATGCACTGCATAGGGAAACCAAGAGGCACTCTCCCTCCAGTGCTCTCTTGGTCTCTCTCTCTCTCCCTCCATCCCTCCCTCCCTCCCTATGTCTGCTTCTTCACTTCCTCCCTCTCTCCCTTCTTACTTTCCTTTTCCCTTTAAGAGTTTGGGGTCAAAGAGCAAGAAGAGGACAGAGGAGAAGGAAAAGGTGATGGAGTAGAAGGGCACAAAAAATAAGTTGTGAGGCTTGAGAACTAGATTGACAAAAAAAACGTGGGAGGTATTTTTAGAAACAAAGAAGTCTAAATTTATGCTAAACACCATCATGCCATCTTTCCTTACAGGTAATCTTCAGTAAAGTGTGCTAAATACACAGAGACTTTATATCGATTGTTTTCCTGTTTATCTAGGGAGAAAAATCAAAATCTGCAGCTGTTTTTCATGTTATCTTTGTCTTGGGATGTAGCAGACTGAAAACATCTGTCATTGAACTAATTCAAAGAAAGTAGGACATCTAAATGGAAGTAAAAAAAAGACATGAGTCATCCTTAACCACTAACAATCTTCAGGGAGATTTGAAAGCATAACGAGCTTCCACAAAATTTAATATTTAGAATTCAGAAAATAGCAGCCTTGAGCTATTATGTGTGATATATTAATTAAACATAATGTATTAAACATACTGACTCTGAAGCAAATATTATGTTATATAAATTACTGATGTGCTTACTATTTTACTTTATGATTTTATATTTCCAAGTATATATTAAAATAGGAAAATAAGGGGAAATATGTTTTCCTTCATCTAATAACTTGTTCCATATATCTGTTTATTGTATTTGCCCCTTTGGGGGCATATATTTTATTTAAGTAATTTACATGCAGAAAAGCACACAAATTATAAGTCGGTGAATTTTCACAAAGTGAACACACCCGTGTAACCATAACTCAGGTCAATAAATAGCCCTGTACTGGCACCCAGAATCCATGGTGTAGCCCATCTACTACCCTGTAGCAGTTTTTGCCTATTTTGGAACTTCATATGAATGGAATCATACATTACCTTTTTCTCTGTATTCTTTATATTTTTTTCCAAAAATAGTTATGTTTGTCAAATTACTTCCTGTGGTTGCAGGTTCCAATAATTCATTCTTCTGCATTGTGTTATATTTCACTGGATGAATATACAGCAATTTATCAGTTCTATTTTTGTTAGGTAATTTGCTATTAATATTTTCCATTTCTGTCTATTGCAAATTGCGCCGTTGTGAACATATGTACACGCATTTGGTGAAGGTATGTATGCACATTTTTGTGTTGTATATAACTAGAAGTGAAATTTCTGGGTCACAGGGTGCATATGCGTTCAGCTTCGATATTTAAATTACCATTGAACCACCATTATATCAGTGGAAAAACACAATGAGGTGAGGCAGATTAAGTATTTACTTTAAAGACAGACTGGCATTTAGTCCAGTTCACAATATATTTTTTACTTAATAATCTTGAATATGTTACTTAATTTCATTGACCCCCAGTTTATTTATCTGCAAAATTAATATATAACATACCATAAAAGAAATACTATATAAAGTATGTATTGGAAAGCATATAACACATTTAGTGCTTAATAAATGTTTATTTACCCCTTTGCCTGGGTGTAATTAAAAAATTAAATTATAGCTGAGTTTGAATGACAGCCTAAGTCAGGGCTGTTAGAATTATCCAGCAGTCCCTCTGCTAATGCGTGTGGTCTCACTCCGTATGTCCCTACTGATTTTCATTGGTGCTTCATAAGCTTGGTGTGTTCAGTTGGCACAGTAACTAATACTCATTAATTAAGAATTTATTAAGCAGCAGCTATGTATTCATCAATGCTATGGGCTATATGAAGAATGCAGAATAAGTTCAACCATCATTTTCTATCCCTCAAAGGGGTAAAAGACGTAACTGTGACTACTTATAAAAGTAGTCACATTCTCTGCTCCATGCTTTTTTCTACTTGGTTGAAGTTATTAAATTGCCAAATTTAGACTTGTTAACATATAAACTTTGAAAGAAAATCCAATACTTGTTGTTTTTATCAGTTTATACAAGTTTTAAGAATATTTTCTAAGACAATATTTTTAAGAAGAATTGTATGGGTCTGGATTTTAGTGAAATTTTCTGCTGATTTCTAGTACATAAAAATGAATAAAATCCTTTACAACAAAAGGGAAGAGAATGTCAAGATTAATGAAGGGGCTGTGCATCGGAACTACAATTCTGGGACAGATGTTGCTCTTCTGTTCATCAGTGCTCAGTATTAGAAAGCAAACTATCAGGAGCAAAACAGAGCGGTTTGTAAATAAGATTGGCACATAGAAGTTATTCATAAGCATTTTTCCTAGTAAGAAATAAAATTTATTATTTTAATCATAGGCTAAGTATTAGGTGGGTTCATGGTGTTCTAATATGATTTTTGTAGATTATTTGTTTATAATTTGTTAGTTCAGATGTAATGCAGTATCATTATATTTCTATTTAATTTTGAAAATACATTTTCATAAAAAATAATAACATGATGTTAGTTTTAGTTAAACATATGGTGCATGTGTTGTATATCTCCTTATGATGGCACTGAGAATCCAAAGACACAGAGTGACCTGATCCCTGACAGCAAAGAACCTGGTGTTTTCTAGGAAAGACAGACACATACAGTAATGGAAGTATTTTCAAGATGTAAGAGTATTGAATAAATGAGAGTGATATATTCACATGGAGACTGAAGGGGTTACAGAACAGTATTAGTGAAGACAGAACAGCAGAGGTAATTATAGTGCCAAATAAAGGCCTTTGTGTGGTGGTGCTGAATGTGCTATGTCTACACAAAGACATAGATGGATTAAATAGCATGATATTTCAGCTGTATTGACAACTAAACCGGTTGGGATTGTTTTTGAACATTAAGTGCAAATGAAGATATAAATGAATAGAACATAAGATGGGTTAAATAAACAGAAACAAAATCATAGAGCACTTATATATTTCCATCTATTCTAAGGAATTTTGTCTTAATTTGATAAGCTGCTGGTTCTCATATTTCTAAGAACATAATATCTTGTACATTTTTAAAAATATAAATGCCACCATCAATTCTTCTTATTCTGTTTCATTTGATTTGATGGAGGACCCACAGATTTTGCATTTTTAAGTTTTGCATTGGGAGAAGCACTGATTTAGGCATTGAAAACAACTAAAAACTCCATAGCAGAGGACTGATATGTCAGATTTTGAGTTTTCAAGAAAAATTTGAGAAGAATAACTCAGGCTGACTAGTTAGGAGGCTATTGAAAAAGTAGAAGGGAGTGATGATGAAGTCTTGAAATATAACAGTGATTTATGACAAAGGCAGCAATGTATTTAATAGTTTGAGTGGGAAATGAAAGTCTATTCAATAAATGGTTATCAATAAGCAAAAGTAGATATCTGAAATTCTATCAATCACATACAAAAAATTCCTATCACATATCATACACAAAAATTCCAATGTGTTGGAAAAAATCTAAGTATTATAGGTAGAACAATAACACTTTTGAGGAGAACAACTTTATGACTTTGGTTTAAGCATAGATTTTTTAAAAGGTGCATAAAAAGTTTTAAAATAAAAAATGATTAAATTAACTATATGGATATTAATATCTCCTGTTCATTCAAGACATCATTGAGAGTTCAAAAGGCAACTCACAGGAGAAGGAGAAGGAGTAGGAGAAGCTATTTTTAATACATATATCCAGAATATATAACTATTTCTTAAAATCAATAAGGAGAATAAAGAAAACTCAATTGAAGTATGAGTTAGACTTACTTTTGAAAATCAGATCTCCGAATAGCCAATTTTCATACAAAAAATTGCTCATAACCTAAGACATCAGAGAACTGCAAATGAAAACCATAATGTGATAGAACTCTATACCCAATGGGATAGCTAAAATTAAAATGATAAAAATAATCAAATGTGGACAAGGTCTTTGAACAATCAGAATTCATATACTGCTTGTAGGAATATGAATTTTACATCTACATTAGAAAATCATTTGGTTCTATTTTTTAATATGAATAAGTGAATATACCAGTAATTATATCCCTGTTTATGTACCCAATGCAAATATGTACACAGGTTCAACAATACAGAGATGCTATAATGTTCACAGCATTGTTTGTAAGAGTCACAAACTAGAAAAAAAAAACAAATTTTCATCTACAGTTGACTTAATAAATTATGGTCCATTCAGAAAGTGGATACTACATGTTCCAGTTGTCTATTGCTACGTATAAAGACATTTCAAATTTAGTAAAATGAAATAGCAGACATTATGATCATGAAAACTGTGAATCAGAAATTGAGATGGGGCACAGCATGGATGGATTGTCTCTATCTATGGTGTCTGAGGCCTCAGCTGGGAAGACAAATGGTTGAGAATGAAAGATTGCTGAGAACCAAAATCTTCTTAAATTTCTTCACTGGAGTGTTTGATATCTGATTTTGATTACTCAACTGGAACATTTGCATGTGGCTTGGGCTTCTCTGAGTATTTCAGCTACATTCTGAGAAGGGAGAGTCCTGAAAGGGAGCATCTGAGGAGCTAGTGTTTCAATAAATCAAGGACAAAGCCACAATGCCTCTTCTGACCTCATCTTAGAAGTCACAAGTCACACTCTATTCAATAAGCCACATTGTATTAATTACAAGAAGGTTATAAAAGTCAGCGTAATTCAAGGAGAAAGGAATTGGATTCCATCCCTAGGAAGTGGCAAGGCCAATTTGCAGATCGCGTGGGCTAAGAAATACTGTTGTGATCATCTTTAGAAACAAAATCTGCCACAGAATACTTTGATAAGATTGACAGCTATGCTCATTAACATAGATGAATCTCTCAGAAATACTGTTGAGTTAATGAAGCCAGATACAAGAGAGCACTTGTTAAATAAATTAATTTATATACAAAATATTTAAACCAGCAACACCCATTTATGCTTTCCCATGTTAAAATGGTGATTACTATTGAGATAGTGATTCAAAGAGAGCAGCTGAATAGTTTCTAAGGTCTTATTTATGTTATATTTCTTTTATGAATGCTAGTGACAAGGTGTGTTTAGCATGTGAAAATTCATCAATTGCTCAGTTATGATATAAATATTTTTTCCGTGTATAAATTATACTTTAATAAAAAGTTAAAGTAAAAAAAAACACATTCAACGTATTTATATTCAGCATATACAGTTGTCACTATCTTAAGATCTTTTCTAAATTTTCCTCATTTTTTTCTTCACTTATCACTTTGCAGCATATTTATTATTTCAGTCATTATACATCTATCTACACAAAACTGTTGCAAAGATACATGCTACTTGTTAGAAATTATACTTCTAAAAATAATGCTGATGTATTGCTGATGAAACTGCTTACTTGTTTACTTAACAGAAAATAATTTATTTCCAAAGTTAAAATTAGTCTCACCACTATGAGCTTCTTCTTGTTAAAAAAATAAAAGTTATTGTATAAGACATGAAAAATTATAATCCATGAGGAAGCTGATATATTTTCATGGTATTTATATTTACGTATACTTGGAAACAGTCATTTTCCCAAGACATTTGGAATCTTCCATTTTTCCCTCTTATAGATTATCTTTTTCTCACACCCAGATATAATCTGTTAGCAAATCCTTTCAGTTTTTGCATTAACACATATCCAGAATCCAACTATTCCCCACCACCTTCACTATTACTCTGTCCTAAGCCACGATTATCTCTCACTTAGATTTTTTATTAATAATAGTATGCTAATAAGCCTCCTTGTTTTTCCCTTACCCCCTTACATTCTAATTTATAACATAGCTGCCTGTGATGACTTTATATCTGTCTGATCATGTAGATAATGCTGTTCTTACGCAACCATCCTCCTATGGCATTGATACCACTCAAAGTAAAAGTTAAAGTTCTCAAGAAGGCTGTCAATGTCCCACAATACCTCCTAAGGTCTCCTTACTTTGTTCACTTTGCTTTAGCTACCTAGCCTTCCTGTTTTTATGAAAAATGTCAGGCAAGTTCTCATCTTGGTTCTTTGTATTTGCATTTCTTTTCTCTCAGATCTCTGAATGGCCTGTTCTCTCATTTTCTTCTGTTTTTTTTCCTCAAATTTTGTCTTTTTACTGAGGCTTTTCCTTGACTGCTCTATTTAACATTTCAGCCCTTTTCCAGTTCCCATAATAATCATCAACAACTCAACCATTCCCTGCTTATTTTTGTCCAAAACACTAACAACTCTATATATTTATTTTTATACATTTGTTTCTTTATTGTATGTCTCCTCTATGCCATTTTCATTCTTAACAGAGTGAGTCCTAGCTCCATGAGGATGGGATGTGTTAACTGTGTGTGCGTGCGTGTGTGTGTGTGTGTGTGTGTATGTGTGTGCAAATGGGTGACCCTGGACTTTGGCTCTTTCTGAATTCTCTTTTTGAAACAACCTTCTCTATTTGTTGCTTTCTGTTTTTCAACTTTCATATTTCATGTTTAAGCTTAAATGAGATTTTCTCAAGGAATGTTTCATTGATCATTTTATAAAAAGTAGTCTGTATTTCCACTTCTTATTTCCTATCATATTTCCCTGCTTATTTCTTTCATAGATCTTTAACATTATGTAGATATCCTGTTGACTTAATTATTGAATTGTTTGTCTTTCTAATTGGAATATAATCTCAATGAAAAGAACCTCATTAGAGAATGAGTGTGTGTATAGGATACACTGAATAGATTTTAGCTGGACATTTGCCTTTTTTAAACAATTCCTCTCTATAGGAAAGCATATCACTGCTTTTTGAATATAATTTTTTATTATATCAGGAAAGATAGGTAAAACATAAACATAGGGTTTAGTAATGTTTTTGTTTGACAACATATGGAACTTTTTTTTTCACTTCTACTTTTGGGAGTACTTTTATTTTTTTCAGGTTGCCATATTTCTTTCTCAGAAAGGCGAAGCTTATTTCATCCATGGATTCAGGGATGAGCCTGATAAATCCTGTCATAATCCCTAAGACAATTAGCTGCAAAATTCCCTTTGCCCCAGGATTGGGATATGACAGACTCTGAGACAAAGAGTTGAAAGAGAGGTTTGTTGGGGCCTTAGAACAAAGAAGTTTTCTATTTCCTAAAAGAAAGTCACCAGAAGATATTTCTCAACCTGATGATTTTATTTCTGTGACTGTGTAACTTTGACCTTCCACAGCTATTTTGTTGCCCTGAGGGAGACCACCTTAAGAATGAACACAGAGAAACTTATAGTCAGGGAAATTGCAAAGACATAGACCAAATCCACTGGATTTAGCTAGATTGAATCCACTGACCTCTGGACTTTCAGTTGTGTAAGCAAGTATACTTTTTTATTTTATTCATTATAGTTGCCTTTTGTATGCTTGCAGCCAAAAGCATAACTGAAATTCAGAGTTTTGATTCGTTTATTTATTTATTTATAATTTCAAATTATTAAGAGGATACAAATGTTTTTGTTACATGGATATCTTGTATAAGGCTTAAGTCAAGGGTTTGGTAAGCCTATCACTAGAATAATGTTCATTGTACCAAATAGGTAAGTTTTATTCCCACCTTCCACCCTTCTTGGTTTCCAATGACCTTTACATTATTTTGTGCCTGTGTGTCCTCATCATTTAGCTCCCATATATTAGTGAAAACATATGTCATTTGGTTTTCCATTGCTGAGATTCTTCACTTAGCAACTTCAGTTCTGTCCAAGTTGCTCCAAAAAACATTGTTTCATTCATTTTTATGGCTGAGTAGTACTGCATGGTGTTTGTGTGTGTGTGTCTGTGTGTGTGTGTGTGTATCACATTTTCTTTATCAACTCGTGAATTGATGGGGATTTAGGTTGGTTCTGCATCTTTGCAATTGTGAATTGTGCTGTGATAAACATTTGAGTGTAGATATCTTTTTAATAAAGTAACTTCTTTTTCTTTGTGTAGATACCTAGCAGTGGGATTGCTGGATCAAATGCTAGGTCTCCATTTATTTCTTTGATGAATCTCCGTACTGTTTTCCACAGAGTTTGTACTAATTTGCAATCCCACCAACAGTGTGTAAGCATTCCTTTCTCTCTGCATCCATGCCAACATCTATTGTTTCTTGACTTTTTAATAATGTCCATTCTGATAGGAGTAAGCTGATATAGCATTGTAATTTTAATTTGCATTTCCCTGATGATGAGTGATGTTAACTTTTTTTTTGTATGTTTATAGGCAATTTCTTTATATTCTTTTGAAAAACTTCTGTTCATGTTTTATGTCCACTTTTCAATGGGACTTTTTGTTTCTTCTTGCTGATTTGAGTTCTTTGTAGATTTTGAATATTAGTCCATTATAGGAAATATAGTTTGCAAATAGTTTCTGCCATTTGGTAGGTTGTCTATTCACTCTGTTGATTATTTTCGTTACTGTACAGAAGCTTTTTAATTTAATTAAGTCCATTTATTTATTTATTTTTTTGCTATTGTATTTGCCTTTGTGGTTTTAGTCATAAATTCTTTGCCTAGGCTGATGTCTAGAGAGTTTTTCCTACATTTTCTTCTAGACTTTTTAGGGTTTCATGCCTTACATTTAAGTCTTTTATCCATCTTAAATTAATTTTTGTATATGGTAAGAGATAGGGGTCCTTTTTCATTCTTTTGCATGTGGATATCCAGTTTTTCCAGGACCATTTACTGAATAGGTCTGTCTTTCTCCAGTGTATGTTTTTGTCCACTTCATCAAAGATCAGTTGGTCCCAGGTATATAGTTTTATTTCTAGGTTCTCTATTCCATTGATCTATGTCTCTACTTTTATACCAGTACCATGCTGTTTTAGTTACTATAGCCTCATAGTATTGTTTGAAATCAAGTAATGTGACTATGCCAGATTTAATCTTTGCTTAAGATTGCTTTGGATATACAGGATCATTTTAGTTCCAAATAAAGCTTAGGATTATTTTTTCTAGGTCTGTGAATTACAACATTAGTATTTTTTTTTGTTTGTTTTGCATTTTTTATTTTTTCGCTGGGGAAGTGATGATGATGATGATGATGATGATGATGATGATGACGATGATGCTGATGGTGTGAGCTCTCTAGGAATCCTGATCACTCATTTTATTTTTTTATTATTACTATTATTTATTTATTTATTTATTTCAGGATATTATGGGGGTATAAACATTTTGGTTACATTTTATGACATTGGTATTTTGATGGGAATTGTGTTGAATCTGTAAATTACTTTGGACAATATGGACAATTTAATGATGTTGATTTTGCCAATCCATATGCAAGAGATGTTTTTCCATTTGTTTGTGTCATCTATGATTTCTGTCATCAATGTTTTATAGTTCTACTTGCAGAGATCTTTCACCTCCTTGGTTAAGTATATTCCTAAGTATTTTCTTTTCTTTGCAGCTGTTGTGAATGGTATTGAGTCCTTTATTTGACTCTCAGCTTGACTGTTATTATTAATAGTTTATAGAAATGTGATACTGACTTGTGTACATTGATTTCATAACCTGAGACTTTGCTGAATTTATCAAGTCTAGAAGTGTTTTGGTGGAATTTTTAGGATTTTCTAGATACAAGATCATAATGTCAGCAAACAGGGATATTTTGACTTCTCTTTCTTAATTTTAATACCCTTTATTTCTTTCTCTTGCCTGATTGCTCTGGCTAGGACTGCCAGTACTATGTTGAATAGAAGTGGTGGCAGGTGGCACCCTTGTCATTTTTTTAGTTCTTAGAGGGAATGCTTTCAACTTTTCCCCATTCAATATGATGTTGGCTGTGGATTTGTCATATATGGCTTTTATAATTTTTAGATATGTTCTTTCTATGCCTAGTTTGCTGAAGGTTTCTATCATGAAAGGGTACTGGATTTTATCAAATGCTTTTTCTGCTTCTATTGGGATGATAATGTTGTCTTTGTTTTTGCTTCTGTTTATGTGGTGAATCACATTTATTGATTTGTATATGTTGAACCATCCTTGAATCCTGGGATGAAACCCACTCGATCATGGTGAATTATCTTTTTGATGTGCTGCTGAATTAGGGTTGCTAGCATTTTGTTGAGGATTTTTAAATCTGTGTTCATAAAGGATATTGGTCTGTAGTTTTCTTTTTTTGTTGTGTCCTTTCCTGGATTTAGTATCAGGGTGATACTGGCTTCATAGATTGAGATAAAGAAAGATTCCGTCCTTCTCAATATTATAATTTCTGTAGGATAGGTACGAGTTCTTCTTTGCAGTTCCATTAGAATTCAGCTGTGAATCCATGTGGTCTGAGGATTTTTTTATTTCTTCAATTTTGCTGCTCGTTATTGGTTTGTTCAGGATTTCTGTTTCTTCCTGATTTACACAATCATCATGATTGTGTGTTTACTAGAATGTATCCATTTCCTCTACATTTTCTAGTCTGTTTGTGTAGAGGTTTTTACAGTATTTATGAAAGATATTTTGTCTTTCTGTGGTATCTAGTTGTAGCATGTCCTTTTGCATTTCTGGTTGAGCTTATTTCAGTCCTTTTTCTTCTATTTCTGATTATTCTGGCTTAATAGTCTATTGATTTTGTTTATCTTTTCAAAGAACAAACTTTTTGGTTCATTGATCCTTTGTCTTTTTTTGGAAGTGATTTCCATTTCACTTAGTCTTGCTCTGAGTTTTGTTGTTTCTTTTCTTATGGGGTATTGGGTTTGGTTAGTTCATCTATTTCTAGTTCCTTGAAATGTGACATTAGATTGTTAACTTGTGATCTTTCTGTCATTTTGTTGTATCCCATAAATTTTTGGAAGCTTGTATCCCCTTTGTTGTTCAGTTCAAGGAATCTTTGAGGATTTCTTTCTCAATTTCATTATTGACACACCGGATCATTCAGTGGCAGGATGTTTAATTAACATGACTTTGTGTAGAGTTGAGTGTTTCTCTTAGAATTGATTTCTAGTTTTATTCCACTGTGGTTTTAGAAGATACTTGGTATGGTTTCTATTTTTTTCTTTTTCTAATTTACTCAGACTTGTTTTGTGGCCTAAGATATTATCAATCTTGAAAAATGTCCCAGGTGTTGATGAGAAGAATGTATATATATTCAGTAGCCTTTGGGTAGAATGTTCTGTAAATGTCTAAGTCCATTTCTTCTAGAGCCCCATTTAAGTCCAGCATTTCTTTGTTGACTTTCTGCTTCAATGTTTTGTTCAGTTCTGTCAGTGTGGTGTTGACATCCCCAGCAATTATTATATTACTGTTTATTTCTTTTCTTAGATCTAGTAGAATTTCTTTTATGAATCTAGAAGCTCTTGTGTTAGGTACATATATATAAAGGATTGTTATGTCTCTTGCTAAACTGCTCCCTTTACTACTAAATACTGACCATATTTGTCTTTTTTTTCCCACCATTGTTGATTTAAGGTCTATTTTATTTGATATGAAAATGGCTACACCTGCTCATTTTTGGTTTCCATTTGTGTGGAATATTTTTTCCCATCCCTCAACCTTGAGTCTGTGCAAGTCTTGTGGGTTAGATGTGTTTCCTGGAGACAGAAAATACTTGAGTTATGTCTTTTTCATCCATTCAGCTAATCTGTTTTTTAAATAGGGCATTCAGATCATTCATGTTGAGTGTTGGTATTGATATGTGGTATGCTGTTCTGTTTATCATGTTGGATGATACCTATTGTTTTGTTTTTCTCTTGTGCTATTGTCTTATGAAAGTTGTGAGCTTTTTTTTTCCTTTAAAATGATTTTAATGTTTTATTGCTGTCTATACTGATCATGTATGTAGTGCAAATAATGGCTTCTGGTAGTTATACAGCATTCCTGAATTATAGACCAGGGCTATACATTTAACAAACTTGCTTTACACAAATCATACAATATTTAAACTTAATACAGAAATTCAGAGTTAGGGGAGGCAAGTCCTGCTATATTGTATTTAAAACATCTCATTCTTAAATTTGACATTTCCCAAGAAATGTCACATTCTTAACTAATGATTAGTGAAAGAATACAACCACAATTAATTTAATAGAAGCCTGAGAAAAATATTTCTTAAAAATAATCACACAAATATATAACTATTATGTACACATTATAATCAGGTCTAACATTGTGTTCAGTTATATGCTAAAGTTGTGAATTTAAAAGCTTAGCATGATTGATGAAATAAACAATAACAAGGGAAGCAAGTTCACATGTTAGTATTATACTTTTTTTTTTTTAATTACCTAGTAGAGAAAGCAGTTCAAGGGCTCACAGGCAAATGTAACACATTTTTTATTTTTTACAGTTACTGAAATCAGTAAAATATTAAATAATTTAATTCAGAAGTATGACTTATGTACACAAGCTACACTTGTAACAGCATGATCTTTTACTTGAAAAATAAAGGATGAAATATTACATTTACTTATTTACATGTTGCCCATAACACTGATGGTTTTTTTTTAATGCTTTGTTTTCTAAAAGTTTTATTGTTTCTAAACAAACAAAAATACATTTGAAAAGACTAAACCAAAACAGTACCACCTAAAATCACATCTTGTTATCCGACATCATTGTCCTTACAACAATTCAACTATTAAGATTTAAGATTGAACTTCATCTTAAAGTATGAGAACATTTTAAAAACCACAAAATTTCAGTCTAGCCAGTTAAATATAATAAATCGTGCTTCCATAGTAAGAGTGTATCCTTTAAAAATGAAAAAAAGTAAAGAGCACAAAATTTTTATATATTCACAACACTGAATAATAAATGTAATGTAAACTTTTTAAATATTCCTTTGTCTTAGACATATTTTTCCTCTTAAATAAATTTTCAAGGCCTTATCATTAAGAGTATTCATTATGTTAACTTGTCAAGATAAATGCACTTATTATGGGAAAATAATAAGCATTCCCAACTGTTTTAATGACTTCTTTTAAGGTAAAGTTAGCTTTCATTTTAGATCTGTACCTTTTATGTAAAGCTGACCCTGGTTCTCTGTGTAACTTTCTACATTTTACCCATAATCATACCCACAAAGGATTCAGTATTATTTTAGAAAGAAATCCTACTAAGTTCTTCAAACATGTTGAAAAATAGAAGGAACAATTTAGAGCTCTTACCTAGGAAATAATACGTAAGCCTAGGTATTATGTAAGACTAATGGGTCTTTTATAAGTGAAGATCAAATAACATTCACAGTTTTCTTATTAATTGTTCTTCAGTTTATTACTAATCTGACAATCAGGCCCAGTTAGATAACATTTTATTGTGTCTCACTGTGTATTATACAAAATGCTTTAGGAGAAAGTTTTAATAAAACACTGTATAAAATATTAATTTTCCATAGCTTATAGTTCTTAGCATTAAAGGTGTTCTGTTATATTGAACATAAAAGTAAAGTAATCTTATTACCCAAAGATGCAGTTTGGATTCTATTTCATTAAGCAACTATCATTTCTACTACTACATACTGCCAAAATTCAGTGAAAAGGCAAGGTAAAGAAAAAGCTATACCTCTCTTGCTTCACACAGAGATTTCATTAGGCACTCAGCTGACTATTCTTTTTTCACTGAAAGAATAAACCTTCACTTACACTTTCTCTGTGACTACTTCTTTCCCAATATCTGGGTCACGTATAATCTGAAAAACTTAAATAGCAAATGTACTTTTTAAAAGAATGCATATTCAAGAAATCTCTAAATAATCCAGTCTAATTTGCTCAGATATTTAAATTTTGCTACAAAATAATTTTAAAGCAATAATGTACTGAATTACCAATCCAAGATTTCTTTTATATATAATCCTAAATTATCATCTTTGAGATACAGAATTTCTTATGTTATTGTGCAAAATAACTCTTAACCACAAAACTCTAAACAACTGCTGCATTTAAAATCAAGCAACATCCAATACTCCAGCAACCAAGAGTTGCCGTGAGAGCCAGTCCAACCCTTCGTACAGTTCCATACCACTTCGAGCATCAGAGCCCTGAGTATACCAGCTACGGCCACAGCATAGTTTATGGAGACTGAGAAGTTCAGTGATTTCTTCTACTGACAGTGCTCCAGCAACATCCTGTTTGTTGGCAAAAATCAGGAGCAAAGCATCTCGAAGTTCTTTTTCTATAAACGACTTTGCAAGTTCACTGTGTGCTTCACTAATTCTGTCTCTATGACTGCTGTCAACAACAAACACAATAGCTTGGGTATTGAGGTAATAATGTTTCCACGATGGTCTTAATTTGTGTTTTCCACCTACATCCCAAATAGTGAATTTCAGATTTTTATATTCTACAGTTTCCACATTAAAACAAATTGTTGGAATGGACTGCATGAACTCATCCTATTTTAACTTAAACAAAATAGCAGTTTTTCCAGCACTGTCTAATCCTAATGTCACAACTCAAATTTCCATTTTTGGTCCAATGTGAACTCTATTGTCCTTTGTAAAAGTGACAGGGATGCTGGCATCCAATTGAATGTGATCTGCAACCTCTGTAAACTGCTGCTGCTGTTTCTGCAATGTTTCCAGTAACCTTGTAATTTCTTGTTTTGCCAAGACAGCTCTACAATCATCCTGCTGCAAAGTCTTTTCACAATGAAGGCAGGCTGTTGAGACCTGGGACAACAAAATAGTCATATCTTCTTGTTGTTGCCTCAGCCAAATCAGTTTTTCACGAACATGAACATCAACGACACTTATAGCCATTTCTTCTTGACGACATAGAGTTTGATGTAGATCAGAAAAATAAGCTTGGACACATGACCGGGCATTCTTGCAGTACCTGGTACATGTTCTATGTGAGCCATTCTAATTCCATCTTCCACAATTTGTTCTCCTCCTTCAATGTGCTGAACAATTCCAACTAATTTTCTGGAATAATCTGAGATTTCCTCCATGAAGGTCTGTATGCAGTGAGCCATATCTAAAATTGATGCTTAGATCTGATTAGTTTTTGGTTCCAATACTGAATGCTTGTGACCTTGGTGTTTTCCGTATTCTTTGCAGACACAGCACATGAGTGGGCTAGTTTGACAACCTTCTTCTAAGCAAAAAAACTCAATGGCATGCACCTGGTGCTGTGAGAACATGGTTTTCTAATGAGGTTTATCAGCTAGAGGCACTCGCCTGTGCTTTGTTAATGTCTTTGTAGAAGGTGTAACTTGGGAACACTCTGAGCACGAGTGAATTGCACACACAGTGCAATATACAGATGGAACGTGAGCTTCATCTTCATTGCAACGAATGATGCTCTCTCCAGATATCCCAATGGCTTCTTCTGCAGCTCCATACTGACCAATATGTCCATTCTGCAGTCGTTCCAAAAGCTCCAATAAAGCAAAATTTTTTTTCAATCCACAAACACCTGAATCTCCTAGGTCCGTTACTTGTCAATCAAATGGGCAATGGATTGCTCTTCCATGAAGAGGTAGGCGGGTGAGACAGTCATGACAGACTGTGACCACAAAGCAGAAGGCGAGGAACTTTGTCTCCTTGCAGAGAAAAGACATCTTCACACACTCCACACTCCACACTCCAGCACCTTCACCACAGCTGTCCCCCGGCTGCCCTGCCGGCCACAGTCTAGTCCCGCTCCCGGCTTGTTTATAATAAGGGTAGCCATCCTGGGAGGAGCGGCACCACAGATGCAGTGATCAGAGCCTTCAGCTGAGAGGTGGGGTTCAAGTTGTGAGCTTTAACTTTGGGTATTTTTGCACAGGCTGGTATCTCTTGTGCTGTTCCATTTATAATGCAGTTTTGAGCATTTCCTGTCTGGCAGGGGTAACAGTGACAAATTCCTTTAGTGTTTGCTTGTCTGGAAAGGTCTTTATTTCTTCATCATTTATGAAATTTAGTTTTGCAGGATACAACATTCTTGGCTGGCTGTTGTTCTATTTAAGAATAACAATGGGGCTATATCCTTTTGGTTTGTAAGGACTCTGCTGAGAAGTCTGTTAGCCTGATGGGTTTGCCTTTGTAGGTTCGCTGTTGCTTTCATCTTGCAATTTGTAGAATTTTCTCCTTCTTTATGACTTTGGCCTGGTTGATGACTATGTGTCTTGGAGATGTCTTATTTGCTATGAATCTTCCCAGTGTTTGATTATCATTGTGTATCTGGATATCTGAATCTCTGTTGATACCAGGGAAGTTCTTCTCAATAATTCCCTTGATTAGGTTTTCCATGCATTTTGCTTTTGTTTTTTTTTTTTATTATTATTCCAAGGTATTGTGAGGGTACAAACATTCTAGTTACACTTTATGTCTTTGCCTCACCCATATGCAGGTTAAAGGCGTGCCCTTCCCTCCCTTTAGTGCTCCCCATGTCCTTTAGTTGTAGATTTTCCCCCCA
>CAUYSK010058728.1:0-22453 GCA_963575035.1 Avahi laniger | reverse complement strand
GCTTGAGCCCAGGAGTTTGAGGTTGCTGTGAGCTAGGCTGACGCCGTGACACTCTAGCCCGGGCAACAGAGCAAGACTCTGTCACACACAGACACAAAAGAAATTGGTTCTAATATCTAGAAATTTGATAACATGAGCTGAATTGGAATAATGGTTTACATGACCTTTAAAGTTATTTTCAAGGTCTAATTCTGTGGCCTGTATATTGAAGGCAGACATCTGTAAGACACAAAAGGCAGGGACACTACCTCTATCTCAGGTAGAATCATAGGCACATAAATAGTACGTATCATTCTTTGAAGAAATTACACAAGTAGTATTCATGGTAGCAAAATTGGTCAATACAGACAAGCAAAAAGAAAAAAAACAGTAATCCTTCTGATCAGAGCAAAGCACTACTAAAATTTTCATGTATACTCTTTCAGACTTTTTTATAGAATATATATTTTATATATATAAAAATGGACTCATAGTGTGCATACTGGTTCCTCCCAACTTTTTGCACAGCAACGTATTAATAACATGATGTGGCAGACACTGCACACAGACTCACTTAACACCCACTCACTCTTTGAACACAGCTTCCTCTTCTCCAGAGGATAGAAAGCTAAACATTTGCAAGACTCCCTTGCAGCTCGGGTTCCACATATAACATAGTTTCCACCAAGCTCTGATGGAAGATCCCTGAGCCAGATTTGAAAGGTAAATGGGCAACACAAGGGTTTGGCCATAGTCAGTGACAGCCGATCTTCTAGTAGTTGAAGCCAGAGGTCTACTCCCAGGCTCTAGCATAACAGATGTTGAGAGCCAGGCACAGGCAGCAATGGGGACTTATTTAAAACTGTGCCATGCTGGGGTCAGGCAGTGATCCTGACTCTATAGCATCATTTGACTCTTTGCTCCTCTAGGAAATTCTGTTATCTGCAACTAAGAAACCTTGATGGATACATGTGAATAGCTTTCCTTGTCAAAAAATACATGCCTACAATACCATATAGTTGCTACTAGTAGATTTTTAGAGCTAAATGGGACCTGAATGATCAGCTAAACTTAGGAAACTGAAGCTCAAGAAATTAAGCAACTCACCCAAGATTCCACAGATAGGTAGTGGCAGAGGCAAGACCACATGCAGGTCTCTTCATTCCCACTCTATATAAGGAATTTATACCATCTTTATGCCCCAAAGAGGAAGTGGAACAGAAAGGCTGTGCTCTGAGTTAGACTTTGGTAATTTTGTGTTAGCATAACATGACATGCTCATCCATCATCTGGCAGGCTTTTGCCCTATGAGGATAGTCAAAGTGCAATGCCTTTTTAATGTGTTTGCTTCCTCTTCTTGTCTACCTTGTCCCCTACCCCCACTACCCTTCAGCAGAGGCCCTGTCCTGAGACCCACTCCCCGGTTGAAGACCAGCTAGGATTGTGCATGGTAGCACGACTTGCCCTAGCCTTCACTTCAGGCAGCTATGCTGGGGGGCGGGGGCTCCTCACACTGGAAAGGTTTATGTTTGGTTTGCCCAAAGACTTGTTCCTAAGGAGCTACAAGTCTTTAGTGTCTTCAAGCAAAGGTACTTTTCTTCATTCCTGTAGCATGACCAGATAGAATCTTTGCTAAAGGCCCCATTTGGTAGTGGAAAGAGTGTGAGATTTGGATCCAGACTGGACTTGAATTCCAATTCTGCCACTTACTAGTTCTGTGGCTTTGGACAAGTTACTCACTTTCCGTGAGCCCCACTTTTCTTATAGGTAAAATGGAAAGAAAGATAACAACCTCACAAGGCTGTCGTATGGACCAGAAAAATATTTCTACAATGTTTGACATGCAAGGAACATTCAATAAATAGTTATTGTTATTTGACTGAAACACATGTTGTTGGCTTGAAGAACAGCCAGTGGCATGGACTTTGGCTCTTCCTCATTTATGATTTTTCAGCTGATTTTGGGGAGATGATCACTCCAAGATAGCCTGATGTTCTTTCCCGGAGAACCCAGATGGTTTTGCAAGTCCATGCATGCATGTGTATGTGCATATATATGTTTATATACAGTATATATATTTGAGCTCATACCCAGCCATTAACAGGTCAGTGGAGTTTAGTTCTGCAGCAGTGCTCCGAATCTTATAATTGAAGTGAACATAGGGACAAATAAATCAAAAGCTGAGTCTTTCAACACATGACATTATTTAAGAATTAGGAATGGGAATTAGGTAATCCCAAAATGTTTTTAGTACAGTGTAAGTCAATAATGTTTAAAGTAAAATCTAAGCCAGCACTCCTTATAAAGATATAAATATAGAATTTATGCAAACTATTTTTTTTTAAAAAAAGCATTAACTTTTTTCCTATAGCTCAACACTTTTCTTATGAGGTGAGAGCTATGGAAACATGACAGTTTTTATTTTCTTTTACGAGAAAGGTTTCACTTTACAAATGACTTTTAATCCATATGTGAGGATTACACAAAAATCCCGGCAGGTATATAACATAAATAATTAAGTGAATCCCGGCAGGTATATAACATAAATGATTAAGTGCCTATCAATTATAGCATTGTGCATTGTTTCCAAAATCTAGTTAACCTTCCTTACATCATTTCCCAGAGAAATACACGTATACACACACAGAGTTTTAAGTGGAAATTTTTATGAGGTTTTCTTTAGAGCTTTGCTCAATGATCAAGATACATATGGGAATCTCATTAACTACATTTACAATGAAATATACACCTAAATGTTAATTTTTAAATCTCAAATTAGAGTAATTTTCCAGTTAGTCTTTTCCTGAACAGGGGGAAAACCCAAAATTTTTGGATAATCCCTATTGCAAATTTTAAAATCCTTCTTGAAATTTGGTGGATAAAATATACATTTATTTTTACATAATCTTTAGCAAGAATAAAAATCTATATAAAAGTTAGAAAGTAAATATATTTATACTTTAATTTTCCTGAAGTGTCTGGTGTTTCCTATCATAAATGAAATTTAAAAATCATTTAATGCATCCTCTAGTATCCTCTGATCTTCACATTACAGTTTTTGAGGGGAAAAAGTATGCTTCCTAGTGGTTGTGGCTTTGAGAATTTATTACCATTTCTCGTCAGAACGGTATCGAAAGACAGAAGTTAACATTTGTGTGAAATTTCAGAAGTGTATCCCTACTAAATTATCTCATTCTGTGCATGTTTACACAATCATATATTTATTCAATGTTGTCCAATAACCAAGAGGTCAAGTAGGGTAAGGACCCAAAAAATGGTAATTGGTTAGGCAATTAGGAACTCTCTGATGACCACAGTGAGAGTCTCAGGACCTCTCGCGAGGTTGCAGTCAAAGTGTCAGCCAACGCTGGAATCATTTCCAGGCTTGACAGGACTGTAATATCGCCTTCCAAGCTCATTCATATTTTTGTTGGCAGAAGGGTTCAGCTCCTCTGGGACTGCTGGCCAGAGGCCTCTGTTCCTCACCATGTGAGCCCTCCATAGGCTGCTTGAGTGTCCTCCTGACATGGCAGCTGGCTTCCCCTGCAGCAGGTGGGGGATGGGGGGTGGGGGGGAGAGACAGAGAGAGAGAGAGAGATGGGCAGGGGATAAGAGAAGAAGGTAGGGGGAAGAATGAGGAGAAAGTCACAAAACCTTTTCTGATTTGGTCTCAGAATCATAATCATACACCTTATTCTATTAATATTTTCTAGAAGCAAGTCACTAAATAGCCCACACCCAAGGGGAGGGGAATGAATTAAATTCCACCTGTTAAAAGGAGAACTATCAAAGAACTTGTGGATGTGGTTTCAAACCACCACAATCCATTTGTAGTCCTAACTGCAGGTAACAGAAAATCTATCACAAAATGGATCAAACAACAATGAATCAAACAACAATGGAAACTTATCTGCTCCCTCAATGAAAGGATCCCCCAGGTAGGTAAACTTGGTAAGTAGTTTGTTTAGAGCTCTGCTTCCATTTCTCTGTCCTCCTCTCTGTGCCAAATCATCCTCAGCCGCTTTGAACTAGCAAAAATGTTGGCAGTAACTCTAGGCCTCTTCTACGCACATAGCACCTTCCAAAACAGGTGAGATGGTTCTGTCTCAGCGCCCCAGCAGAGTCCTGAGATTCACTCTGATTTAATGGGCTTAGGTCACATGCTCCCTCCTCACCCCCGATTTTTGTCAGTTTTTTAAAATATGGGGAAAAGATCATTTTTGTCACCTGAATGGGAACAGTAGAGACATAGAAATTGAAGAGCAAGGGAGTACTGCCATGCGCAGCATAAAGACTTTCAGTCAGCAATGGACCACTTATACAATGGTGGTCCCATAAGAGTATAATGCTATGTTTTTTACTGAATCTTCTCTACGTTTAGATACAGAAATACTTACCACTGTGCTACAGTTGCCTACAGTATCAAGTACAGCAACATGCTATACATGTTTGCAGCCCAGGAGCAACAGAATGTTACCATATAGCCTGGGTGTGTGGTAGGCCATACCATCTAGGTTTACGTTGGTGCACTCTGATATTCACACAGCAACAAAATCGCCTAATGAGACATTTCTCGTAATGTATCTCCATTTGTTAAGTGATGCACAACTTTAAAGAATGCCCAAGAAATGGATGGAAAACCCCAAGCAAAGTGGATATTTTTGGTAAGAAGTGGGAGAATCACCTTCTCCTTGAGGATCAGGGATAGCAAGTATAAACATGGGAGAAAACCTGGATGCTTCCAGGCAGAGTGGAAAAAGGCTGAGCAAATGTTGGCTCGTGGCTGTGAATGCCAATGAAGAAGGCAATGTCACCAGCTGAAAATAAGAGAGAAAAGTGAAATAGGGCAGTTAAGGGATTAAAATAAGGTAGATAGAATGGGCTGTCTAGGAGATTAAAGTTAACAGTGTTTTTTATACTGGCAGTGCTAGAACAACTCTGCTATAATAAAAAGCATAAGCAGAGCTCAAAACGCTAGAAAGCTCTGCCTAACAAGAACACACAGGTAACACTGTCATTAAAAGTAGCAGCACTGATGGAAAATTGTACCTACTCGAGAAAGTGAGTTAGAAAATGAAGCAAGTATGAAGAAGTAGGAGTTTATGGCAAGCTTAAAAAAGCAACTATGACAGGTATCAAGAACAATCTAATTTACCTTTCAAAATGTAAGCATAAGTAATCTCTTTTCTCTGTCAGATAATGCATCACAGAGTATAGAGTATGAGTAATTTTTAATTCCTATCACTAAGGCTAAATCTTAGCTAAGAGTTAAGGTAGAACAATTGCTTCTTTTTGTATTATTAAGCGTGTGGATTAGCAAAGTGAGAACTAATTTTTTTCTTTTATTTCATAGTAAAATTTTTAGGCTAAAAAATTCTTCTCCACCAAACCCAGCTGGCTTCTGGGAAGAAATTATTGCCCTAAAATAAAATAAAGAGGCCTTATGTTTATAGTCACACTCATCTGATTTAGAGTTTTGTGAAGAAAAAGTGGCATGAAATAAAAATAATAAAAATATTTGAAAAATCTAAGCTTGAAGCACAAGGTCATGAAGAAAGGTGGCCTTGGTTCAACTTGCCTTAGGACAGTCACCTTGACAGAAGACTTTGGAAATTGGTTGATGGGTTCCAGAAAATGAAGTTGTTACAGGTATAATGTGCATTGTGAGTGGGAAAAAGAAACATCCTGCTGGACACATTTAACCTTCAATTTTGCCTATTACAATGTTGAAAGGGTCAAACAGACTATTACCTCATGCAATTAAGAAGGGCGTATGCTTCTACAGGAGGACAAATTTTTTCTAGTAACACTTCCCCAGGCACAAAAATGCTTTGTTCTGAAGGCCTTTAATTGTTTTGGAAAACAATGCACACCTTCTTACTACCAAAGTCTGGAGAAGGCCACAAGATGAGTGCTTAGCAAAGCACAATTTCTGTTTCTTTCTCAAGAGGTAGAAAAGGATATCAAGATATCCTTGCTTAACATAAGAACCATCACTCACTCAGTATTTACCACGTGCCAGGCGCCATGCTTGGCATTTTACATACCTCCTCTGATTTAATCCTCATAACAGCTCTACAAGTGTGTAGTATCACCATTTTACGGATAAAGAAACAGGTGTAAAGAGGTCAAGTACTTAGCCCAAGTTCACAGAGCTAGCAGGTGGTAGTCCTGTATGTTGAAACCATGTCTGTTTGATTCCAAAGCCCACACTCTAAAAACTCTTAAAGAACTTCCCATGTTTATAACTGGAAGAGTCAACAGATTAAAGAAGTGTTTAAAGAACAGGGAAATAAAAATATTTTTAAAGTGTTGGTAATTAAATACAAACAGATTTATTCAAAATCAAATGTTGTATATGTCATCCCCAGACTTGCTGTGAGATATAGAGACAAATATATATGGGAACATACAGCAGAAATACTTCTGGGTCAGAAGCGAGCCCAAGTTCAAATGATAAGATGCAACTGTGGAATTCAGGGACAGCATGAGACCGACAGAAAGCAAACAGGTCAGGTGTGGGAGGCCCCTTCCACAGAGAGGCATTGAGAAGAACTCAAGGGTAGAAGAGAAAGGACAATGGTTTACTGAAAGCCAGTCTGCAGTGAAATTCACTGGTTTAGTTTCACTTAGTAGAAGCACCACACAGACCTGTGCAAGAAAAAATAAGTAGCTGAGCTAAAAAAAAAATGTAGAATCTGAGGAAGAGAATTTTCACGTTGGCTAAGAAGTCAAGTCACTTACATTAGCTGGTATCATGGAAATAACTATTGCCCATATTTAGAAAAGCTCACAGCAGGCAAGAATACTTCCAGACTCCTGCCACAGTATCAGGAGGTGTCAATCACCACTATGTGTTTTTGTACAGTACTTGGTGGAGAGAATAAGGCTGCTATTATAATGAGTTTATCCTGGATTGGCCCCAGCATATAAAATAAGACAAATATTATAAGCCAGGTCTGCACTTTGTCATGCAGATATATGCTTCCTGCCCTCCCTCCCCAGAGGGTATTTGGCAATGTCTAGACATTTTTGATTGTCACAACGTGGGGGGAACGGTACTTCTGGCATCTAGTGAGTGGAGGCCTCCTACAAGGCAAGGACAGCCCCCCACAACAAAGAATTATCCTGCCCAAGACGTCACTACTGTGGAGGTTGAGAAGCTCTGGACCAGAGCTCATGCATTTGTGGCATGAGGGGATTTTGGTTACCGCCTTTTTAGAGCTCCCCACCCCCCAAATATCAATTCTCAGCGACCACCGCTTCTGGCAGGAGAGGTCATGAGAAGGCCTAGAACCAGATACAGATTACACTGTTTATTTTCCTTCTCATCTAAACAGTAAATCATCCTGTAGCTTAGTTATTAGGTCCCTTTGGATGTCACTGGCATCCCAGGCTTTTCTGACATCAGCAAATCGAAAACCCAGGGCCCTTTGGCGCACAGGTTTCCGTTTCTTCCCCCTCAGCAACGTGTGCCCTGCCCTCGTGGTGGGAAGAGCAAAACACTTCGGGAATGCGGCGTTTTCCTAACGTCATTTATTTAGTCTAGATGAGGAATTTTGCCATTTAAGAACAGGAAAGTCGCAGATTCCCAGAAGCTGGAGATCGGACCAGAGAATATTTGTCCACTAGGGAAGCTAATCACGTTGAGTTTACTTACAAGGACAAGGCAAGGGGGGAGGGAGTGGCGGAAATCCCCGTCCGGCCGATTTTTTGCGGGAGCCCCCCCTCGACCTTGGACTGTTCCTCCAGAAGGAGGGGGCCCGGCGCCCGCGGAGGGCAGGCCCAAGGCAGGGCTGCGGGGATATTTCCCAGCGGGGCCGCCCCGCCCCGCCGCCCGGCCTCCCCGGTGGGTGAGGAAGGCCCCTCTCCAATTCCTCAAGGTTTGTGGAAACCGCACGGTCCCGCTGGAGGGCGCAGTGTGGCCGGCGGGAGGGGTCCCGGGACGTGGGAAGATGCGGGGCGGGCGGGAAGCCACAGGAAGAGGCGGGAGTCCTGCCTTTTGTCTCCTGTCCCCAGCCCGGGCCCGGCCACTACTCCTTCCTGACGCCCCAGCCCGCCTAGCGGTCCGGGAACCCGCGAGGCGGGGCGGGGAGGGGCGGGCTCAGGCCACGCCCACAGCGCTATTTAAAAGGCGCGGGCGCGCGCTCTCGGCGGCTCTCGGACTGCTCGCGCCCTCGCTCGGCTCGGCCTGGCCAGCTCCGCCTGTGGTGCGTGCTCCCGCCTCCGACCCGAGTGAGTAGGGGCGGTGGGGCGTCCCCGCCGGTCCCGGGGGAGGGGGTTTCCCACCGCTTCCCAGGGTTCTCCCGCAGTCCAGCCGGTGCAACCCCGTCTCCTCCGGCATCCCCAAACCGGTCCCCATTTGTGCCCCCAGCCAGCCTCCTCGCCCCCTGCGCCCCAGTTTCCCCCCTGCATTCCCCCAGCACACCTGCCCTTCTCCCCGAGGCAGCCCAGGCCCTGGCCTCGGATCCCAGACCCGCGGGGCAGGTAAATAATCCTGAGTGACCTTTACATTTCTCAATGCCGGTTTCTCTGGGGGAGAGGCGGGGTCGTGAGTTTCGCGTTGCTGCTGATCCGCCTTTTAGTAGCCTTGGGTCCCCTCCTCCAGCGGCCGGTTCTCTCTCCGCTGGGAGAGGCGGGTGTGCGAGTCTCGGGGTCTCCTCTGCTCCGAGTGTGGGGCGCGCAGAGGGCGACCTTCCCGGGTTCGGTCCCCGGGGGGTGAGGTGGGGACTTCTACGCCCCCCGAGCCCGCAGTCCTTCCTTTGCTGCCGTGCGGCGCTCCTGGCATCACCATTGTTCGGTGGTCTCTGCCCACCAAGCACCGAACCTTCAGTGTTGAAGGAGCCGCAGTGAAGGGTCAATCGATCACCCCTGGCTTTTTCCGGAACTTTCTACCATTCAGATACAAACAGGGATGCAAGAATGGCTGGTTGTGAAATTCTGCGACGAGTCCTAAAAATCACATTCTGGGTTCCAGAACCGGATTCAAGAGCTCCACGTAGGCACCCACCGAGGGAGGAGGGAGGGGCTTTCCAAGCCGGCGGATCCCCAAACCCCTTCTAAGACAGAACGTTTGTTGAATGAAATTTGTTTACGTGGTTACCCGAAATGTTTAACCTGTTTTATTTGCAGTCTGCAGACCAAGCACATTTTCACTTTATGAATACTTTGCGATACAGAAAATCTTTTTATTTTGGGTAATAATTTTTTTTAACCCGGGCATTGAAAATAGTCTCTTTAATTCTTGACATTTCGAATTAATGTGTTTTAAAGCTCTGCTTACAAAATGCCAAGAATTCAGATAGGACAACCACAAAGTTGGCTATACTTTGACTCAAATTTTTGAAGAAAGAGTTGGGTGATAGATTTTGAAAGGGGGTATCGCATATAGTTTCAAAACTGCATACCCAACTTCAACAGATTTTGTGGAGTATTCCCTGGTCTCTCCCCTCACACCCTACCTCCTGGGTCATCGCTCTTCATGATTGCTACGGTACTTTATCAGTGTTTCTCAGGGTTCTGTCTCTGCATTCTAGTTTCCTTTGCTCTTTTGGTGCCATTGTTACCGTTGAGGCAGGATCTACATCCGTGAGTCTTTGAAACTTGAAGTGCTTGCTTGGGTGCCTTGGGCATGGTTGGACGAGAGCCAGTATCAGTGAATTGAATGAAGAAAGAAAGCAGCGAATAAGGTGGCAATTGTAGGAAACAAAAATTTAATTTGACTCGAGCAATTGATATTTATTAGCAGATTTGATCTAACGTTTCTCTTATAAATTTTTAATGAATTCCTCCAAAGGTATTCAACAAATACAGGTTGATACTGGTAAATGGGAAGTACTATGCTGAATGCAGTACTGATTGGAGGCCTGTCCTGATGAAATTCCAAAATCACTTGGATTTTGGGGAAATTGTATTTTATTCTATGACAGCAAGAATGTTGGTGTAGAGTGGAGAGAGGGGGGACAACAATAAATGAGTTTTAAAAGCCTGGGTTCACATGTAACTCTGCCACGAAATAGCTGTAAAGATCTGGGTTTCTAATTGTTCTTGTGTCAAAAATGAAATGAATCAAATAAGCCTGGGAGAGAGGGCCCCCTATGGGAGAGGAGGCATAGCATGGCAAAAATGGCCCAAATTCACATCTCAGCCCCAGTAACCATTGGTTTGATTCCCCTGGGCAAGTTAACTTTATTCTCTGGCCTCAGTATTTCATCTTGTAAAATGGGTGTAATAGAACATACCTTGCAGGGTTGTCGGGAAGGCATGCTTGATACTTGTACAAAGCCCAGCCCAACCTGGGGGAGGTTCCTTGTAATTAGGCAAAGTTGTGCACTTTGTTGAATGTGTGGGGAAATGGCTATCAGTGAAAGTCTCTTTCAGGAAAGAGCTGAGTCAGCTGAGCAGTATCTTCTAGGCCTTGCCTGGAGGGCAGCTTTCTTCCCTTGGCTAATATCCACAGGTTTCCTCAAAGCACTGTACCTGAGCTGGTATTTGCCTGTCATCTCTTGGGTTCTGTTGGGTGGGGATCCCCAGACTGCCTTAGGGTCTTGATTACCTAGGTGGGGATTTCTGTTACTGTGTCATGGACCTCTTTGGAAGGCTCTGGACCCCTTCGCTAAATGTTTTTAAGTACCTAACATAAAGTACACGGCACTGAGTTTATTGATTTCCCCGGAATTAAAAGGAATCTGTGGATTCTGGGTTAATAATCTTGATTTAGGAGAGTGTTTCTCAATCTGGATTGTGGAGAAGCCAAGCACAATTTCTGATTGTTAAAAATTTTATTGTTGTAAGTCATAGAGGAAGAACCAATAGAATCGTAGTGTGAACCATTTGCAAAGGATATTAGGTTTCTTGCTTTTTTGTTTACAGTCTCATTGTGCCAATAGTACTACTAATTGTCTTTGGCTAATAAGAACAGAACAGACACCATGCAATATATTAGTGCCAAATGACTTCCCAGTTCACTATAGGAAAGAAAGTTTCATGGTGGCTTCACAGTACTTGTAAAAGAAAGCTGAAGTGAGAATTGAATCCTCACCCAGCGCACAGCCATATAGGAAGTACTTAACCTAAAAAGAATTTGTGTCATAGCCATAGAGGTCAGTACTATATTTGTAAATCCAGTAGTGGTTTAGTTTTAGCAAAAGATCAGTCAAATAATTTTGAATTTTTTTGAAATTCATTTTTAAGTTGAATTGGTAATTTTGTTTTGGTTTCACAGTTTTGAGTCTCTTAATATCTCAGTGCCTCCCTCAGCTTCCCCACTCATAAAATGGGAATGGTGATGATGCCTTCCTCAGGTGTTATGAAGATTGAGTTAATATAAACTAACTACTTAACATAAATAAAACATGTATTAAGCTTTATGGAAATATTTGTAATTATTATTACCTGTCATGTGGCTGACACTATTCTAAGTGTTTTGAATATATTGTTTAATCTCCGAACTGCCTTATGATATAAATAAGCATTATCTTCATTTTAAAAACGAGAACTAGCAGATCAAAAACCAACCTATAATTATTTGGCAAATGAACAGTAGTCTTGGCATGGAAGTCTACATCTGACTCCATATAAGAATCATGCAGATGTTAAATTGTTTGAAGAATTAAATGTCCTGTAGTTTGCACAGACCGTGGATTGTAATGGGAGATGCCCAGGATCGGGGTTCCCAAGTGTACAGTGTAGTTGCATTGTAATTACAATGTGGGTTTGCTAGGTAGTGATCCAAATCTGTGTGAAGGGTTTTGCTGTACTCCAAGTTGAAGATGTAAGTGGTAACAGGTTATAGAGTTAGTCAGAATGGTGAGGCTGAGGTAGACACAGGAAAGTTTACTGGACAGAATGGAGGTTTCCCTCTGTAGTGAGGTTAGATTTAAGTAGCAGAGAGGAGTGGTAGAGAGCGTTTTGGTTGAAAGCAGCAGTTTGGGTGTGAGATTGGCACATAGAGGCCACTTACTGACTGCTGGTTCAATGGATAAAGACTGGGGGGAGAGGAATGCTGTCCTGTGTATGTAATTCGGTAACTCAAGGACAGATAATTCTCGAGTAATTTGAATGGTCTCAACCTTTGGTATTTGCGGAAAATCAGATATGGGCGTTTGGGGGACAGTTTGTGGTTCTGGAGTCAAAACGTAAGCCTGATTTGCTTCTTTGGAGATCAGTGACCTCAGTGAGTCACCTAACAACTGAACTTGGCGGCCATGTTCATGCTGAGTAGTGCTTCTGAAGAAAAAGGAAGCCAATGTTTGTGGAGTCCTGGCTTTGCCAGGTACTTTACAGATGTTATCTCATTAAATCCTTGCAACCACCTGTGAGATAGTTCGCATCCATTTCCAAGTTACAGCTGAGGAAACTAAGACTCGGAAGTTAAGGAACTTGGCCAAGATCACAGAGCTGATAACTGACTTTAAGACTTCTGTCTGTCTGATTCTAAGCTCCACACTCTTTGTGTTATACCAGGCATGTGTACTGCAGGTTCCATGGCAAACGTTATTAATCACAATACTCTTTAATGCAGAACCTGGACTGAAATTCAGTATCTTTCTCAACATAGTTCCAGGAATCTATCAGTGGATCTGCAGGGTGAAACTGTTTTGCCATGCCTGTAAAAGTAAACTGTGCACACTTCTGAAAGCCCTTTCTGCATGCCTCTGTGTCATTGATTATATTGCCATTATTTGTCCACATTTTTTTTTTTTTTTGAGACAGAGTCTCACTCTATTGCCTGGGTTAGAGTGCCATGGCGTCAGCCTAGCTCAAAGCAACCTCAAACTCCTGGGCTCAAGCAATCCTACTGCCTCAGCCTCCCGAGTAGCTGGGACTGCAGGTATGCACCACCATGCCCAGCTAATTTTTTCTATATATTTTTAGTTGTCCAGCTAATTTCCTTGTATTTTTAGTAGAGATGGGGTCTCGCTCTTGCTCAGGCTAGTCTCGAATTCCTGAGCTCAAACGATCCGCCCACCTCGGCCTCACAGAGTGCTAGGATTATACTCCTAGCCCGGCCTGTCCACATATTTTTGTCACTAAAGTAGAACTCCCTTAGAAACAGACACCTTTGCTTATATTCCTTTTATCCTCTGCTCCTAACCCAGTGTAAGGCTTTTAAGATGTTGAATTAATACATTTATAGGAGAGCTTTATAAACAGTAAACATTATACAGTGCTTATAAGCTGCCTCCACCCTAGAAGAATTACATGAGATATAGAAATTAAGTCAGGAGTTAGCTGGATAAGGGAAAGAGGTAAGTCGGTTGCCTTGATGGGAGGCATTTAGGGGCATAATGAAGGAATGGATAGATGAGTAGGGGAAGATGAGTGCTGATAACAAAGGTTGAACATTGCTAACTATTGATGACAAACGCTATCATTTATTGAGTGCCTACTATACAAGCGTTATCTCATCAAATTTTCTTAACTCTGTAAGGAAGGTATTATTATCCTCATCTTACATATAAGGGAACTACTACATTGACTCCCAAACCTATACTCTTAGTTTACCCTTATGCTGAGCCGTCTTAAAGGCCAGGTTGAGGATTTGGCTTCAGTGGGAGAAGTTAGTGGAATATGTAGCCGGTCACCAAGACACGAACAGTCCTTCCTTGATTCAGTGAGATTCATTCAGTAGGAGAAGACGACTAAGCAGGTAATTCGGGTAGCAGAAGAAAAAATTTTTAGAACAGGTGTCAAGTAAAGCTTAATTTCCAATTAACTACAGCTCTCAAATCCTGGCCTTGCTAAAAATCGTTGTAACTGGGGACAATGCTATTAATTTACATTCTTTAACAAGTGACTTCTCCCTGGTTGTGGCTCAAGATGAGACTGGTTTATGATAAATTCTGCCTTTTGGGAAATTGGATTATAGCCACTTTCTAGTGTAATAACAAAGCTCTGTATGTAGTAATAAAATGTCAAAGCTTCTGGAAGCATTTAGAATCTGGGTTTATAGACAGATTCACTTTAAACCTTTAGTATCAGAGCAGATAAACTGTTTGTGGCAACATGTAGACTTGAAATTCATGGATTCAAGTCATTCAGACTCTAAAGTAAGACAGTAAATGCAGCACCAGTGGGTGTAAGAATGATCCATGTGGTCATTTTGCAGCTCTCAGTTGGTAATCTAGAGAATGAGGTATCTGTACCACAAGATGACTCAGATTTAAAGTCTTAGGAATTTTGGGTAGTATCTTAGACTGGGCAGAAGCAGCAAGGAGAAATTGCACTTGGGTGTTCAGATATAAACCAAGCTTTTTAATTGAATGCAGTGGATAAATCCTAGTGCTGTAACTCTTTCAGACATTGAAAACCAAAGAATGAGACTAAAAACAGAATTTGCCCTATTTTTTAAGATATGTGTGAAGTGGAATCTTGTATTTGCTCTTACCATTCTGTAAATTAATGCATAGGATTTGGAAAAGGCATGCAGCCCAGATTGCTCAGTGCAAATCCAGTTTGCTGTGATTAATGGCAGCTGTTGCGGAGTAGTGCAGCCAAAGGCTTGTAAGAAAAATGAAGCTTTGCATTTTGTTTTATATGCACAGCAATGCCAAGAGTGACAGAAATGGAAGATCACACTTCTTCCTGCCAAATTCAGGAAATGTCCATAGGGGTTCAGCCTAAAAGTGTAAATTTGAACTTCATTTCTTAGACTGTCACCACCATAAGTAGAACTGTTATTATTCTTGCAGTACATTTTAATGTCCCAGAAAAGGAAGGTTTATGAGTGACTAATCAGCTAAGTTTTTTCATTACCTGTTTATTGTTCTGCAGCTATGTTCTAGGTGCTGGTCAGTGGGTTTTCCTACTAGAGTACTAATAGCAAGATGGAAGGTATGAGCTGTCCTCTCCGTCTCCAAGCTAACTTTTACTGGCAAGGAACTGCCAAGACATTTGTTTACTTTGTTTAATCTTTACAATCTCTCTGTGGGTAGAGAGAGCTACCTTTCCCCATTTACCAGATGAGAAAACTAAGCCCAAGGTTGTACAGCTATTATAATAGTAGAGTTAACCCAGGTCTGTCTAGCCCAGTCAACCTGCCTACCCTCCTTCCTTCCATTATGAAATATTTCAGACATACAAAATAGAGAAAAATACAAAGAGAGCCCAGCTACCCACTATCCGTCTTAAACAAGAAAACATAAGTCCAGCTGAAGCTTTCTGAGGATACTCTTTCTATTATATCATTAGATATTAGATATAATGATATAATAGAACCTTTCCTATATCGCAGAAAAGATTATTCAGAAATCCTTAGGAAAGCCCTTAAACTGAATAGAACTTTAAATATTTTGATATATGCCAACTACTCTGGTAGTTGGTATGGGGAATGCAGAAATGTGGCTCTCACTTTAGAGGGGAAGAAGCTTGTAGCATAGTAAGTTGAATGTTGTGGAACTCTGATAGGTATTTCCTGAAAAGCTGACACGTTGACATTGATTGGTATAGCTTGTACAACAGAAATTAGATTTAATTTAGAATAAGTGAATTTAAAGTAACCCTGAATTACCCTTAAAGAAAGGGAAGAGATTCCCCCTTTTGAAAAAAATCCAGGCTGCCCTTCAGTGGCATGGAAGAAAATAACAAAGTAATCAGTTAGGTTTTTAAAAATGTGTTTTAAAATGTTATTCAAAGGCAATCTAGTCTAACCTTAGTCTTGATAGAAATCTGGTTCCTTACTGATCATTGCTCCAAAGTAAATATGTGTGAAAATGAAAAATACCAGGTTGATACTAACAGTCCACTTTCTTTTTTTGTTCCTTTCAAGATATTTAGGGGGTGCAAATGTTTTTGTTATATAGATAGCTTTCATAATGCTTAAGTCAGGGCTATAAGTGTGCCCATAACCTGAATTGTGTTCATTATTCCTGTTGGATAGTCTTTTAACCCTCCCCTCTTGCCTCCTCTACCTTCTTGATTGCCAATGACTTTTACTTCTCTCTGTGCCCATGTGTGCCCATCATTTAGTTCCAAATTATTAGAGAGTACATGTGGTGTTTATTTTTCCATGCTTGAGATACTTCACTCAGGATAATGGTCTCTAGTTCTATCCAAATTGCTGCAAAAGACATTAATTCATTTCTTTTTATGGCTAAGTAGTACTCCATGGTGTGCATATATATATCACATTTTCTTAATCTCCACATAAATTTATGAGCACTTAGGTTGACTCCCCATCTTTGCAATTGTGATTTTTGCTTTAATAAACATTTGAGTACAGGCATCTTTTTGATAAAATGACTTCTTTTCCTTTAGATAGTCAGTAGTGGGATTGCTGGATCGAATGGTAGGTCTACTTTTGGTTCTTTGAGAAATCTCCATACTCCTTTCCATTTGCAGTCCCACCAACAGTGTATAAGTGTTCCTTTCTCTCTGCATCCATACCAGCATCTATTGGTTTTTGACTTTTTAATGATAGCCACTATGTCAGGGGTAAGGTGATATCTCATTGTGGTTTTAATTTGCATTTCCCTGATGATTAGTGATGTTGAGCATTTTTTCATATGTTTGTTGGCCATTTATATATCTTCTTTTAAATAACTTCTGTTCATATCTTTTGCCCACTTTTCAATGATTTTCTTTTTTCTTGCTGATTTTACTTTTTTGTAGATTCTGGATATTAGCCCTTTATTGGATGTGTAGTTTGAAAATATTTACTCCCATTCTGTATGTTTTCTATTTGCTCTGTTGATTACTTCTTTTGCTGTGCAGAAGCTTTTTAATTTAATCAAGTCCCATTTATTTACTTTTGTTGTTGCTGTAATTGTCATTGGGGTCTTAGTCATAAACCCTTTGCCTAGGCTGATGTCTAGAAGAGACATTTTTCTACATTTTCTTCTCGAATTTTTATGGTTTCATGCCTTACATTTAAGTCTTTTATCCATCTTGAATTAATTTTTGTAAGTGGTGAGAGATAGGGCTCCTGTTTCATTCTTCTTTATGTGGCTATCCAATTTTCCCAGCACCACTTATTGAATAGGGCTTCTTTTCCCCAGTGTATGTTATTTTCTGCTTTGTCGAAGATCGGTTGTAGGTAGACGGTTTTACATCTGTGTTCTGTTCCATTGGTCTGTGTCTCTGTTTTTGTACCAATACCATGCTGTTTTGGTTACTATAGCCTTGCAGTATACTTTGAAGCCTAGTAATGTGATGCCTCCAGATTTGTTCTTTTTGCTTAAGACTGCGTTGGCTATTTGGGCTCTTTTCTGGTTCCATACGAAGCATGGAACTATTTTTTCTAGATCTGTGAAATATAATGTTAGTATTTTGATGGGGATTGCATTGAATCTGTAAATTACTTTGGGCCATATGGACATTTTTAACAATGTTGATTCTACCAAACCATGAACATGATATGTTTTTCCATTTGTGTCATCTGCGATTTCTTTCTCAGTGTTTCATAGCTCTCCTTGTAGAGATCTTTCACCTCCTTGGTTAAGTATATTCCTAAGTATTTTATTTTCTTTGTTTCTATTGTGAATGGTATTGAGTCTTTGATTTGACTCTCAGCTTGAGTGTTATTGATATATAGAAATACTACTGATTTAGGTACATTGATTTTTATAACCTGAGACTTTGCTGAATATATTTATCAATTTAAGGAGTCTCTTGGGTAGAGTCTTTGGGATTTTATAGGTAGAAGATCATATTGTCAGTGAAGAGTGGTAGTTTGACCTCCTCTTTCCCAGTTTGGATTCCTTTATTTCTCTTGTTCTGATTGCTCTGGCTAGGACTTCCAGTAGTATGTTGAATAGAAGTGGTAGACACTGGGTACCCTTGTCCTCTTCCAGTTCTTAGGGGGAATGCTTTCACCTTTGCCCCATTCAGTATAATGTTGGCTGTGGGTTTGTCATATATGACTTTTATAATTTTGAGATATATTCCTTCTATGCCTAATTTATTGAGGGTTTTTAATCATGAAAGGATGCTAGATATTGTCAGAGTTTTGTGGCATCTGTTGAGATGATCATATGGTCTTTGTTTTTGCTTTTGTTTATATGGTGAATCACATTTATTGATTTACATATGTTCAATCATCCTTGCATCCCTGGGAAGAAACCCACATGATCATGGTGGATTATATTTTTGATGTGCTGTTGAATTCAGTTTGCCAATATTTTATTGAGGATTTTTGCATCTATATTCATAAGGAATGTTGGTCTGTAGTTTTGTTTTTTTTGTTGTGTCTTTTCCTGGCTTTGGTATCAAGGTGCTACTGGCTTCATAGAATGAGTTGGGGAGGATTTCCTCCTTCTTGATGTTATGGAATAATTTCTACACTATGGATACCAGTTCTTTGTAAGTCTGGTAGAATTTGGCTGTGGTCTGGGGCTTTTTTTGTTGTTGATGGTGGATTTTTTATTCCTGCTTTGATCTTGCTGCTCATTATCGGTCTGTTCAGGAGTTCTGTTTCTTTTTGATTGAGTCTTGGGAGGTTGTATGTTTCCAGGAATTTGTCCATTTCCTCTATGTTTTCTAGTTTATGTGCATAGAGATTTTCATAGTATTCACAGATGATGTTTTGTATTTCTGTGGTGTCAGTTGTAATATCTCCTTTTTCATTTCTGATTGAGCTTATTTAGATCCTTTCTCTTCTATTCCTGGTTAATCTAGCAGTATGATGAGAAATGCCTCAATAATAGAAGTGCTTCAACAACAAAGTATTTCAAGAGCCAGCTGATACTTGGGATCCAGTATAAGTAATTGTAGTGTCATTCCTATATACCTAGATTTGGCTTTTTGGGAACTTACAGCAGATGTCTATTAATCCATGAACATTCCAGAACACAGGTAACTTTGGAGGCTAGGGACAAAGTCAGTTTCACTAACTGCATTCCAAACTCAAGTCATTGCAGGCTACTGGACCCAAGCCTTTATGTCTCAGGTTTCACAGTGAGACTCAAGTTTTGTTCTGGATTTAAACGATGGAGCACCTGTCTCCAGGAAAGGTAATAAAAAATTTATGCAACTATGGAAGGAAAGCTTGATAATCTGTCCCATTGTTGCAAGATATCGATCCTATGTAGATGGCTTCTCTCAGTAAGCCTGGTAACTTTTTGGACCCTTGAAATTGCTTTGTTCCTGTCTGAATAAGAGAAGTAGACTTTTTTCAAATTCCAATCAATAGTTATAACAAGTAATACCAGTCATATCTCTTTGTGTGTGTGTATTGTTGTTTGTTTGTTTTAAGGAGCAATTCCAAATGATTTAAAAAGGGAATTAATTGGCTCACCTAACTGAGGTATGCTGGTTAAGATGAAGCATAGTTGAATTCAGGGGCTCAGAAGATCTAAATCAGGGGTGGGGAACCTTTTCATGTTGGAAGGCCACTTAAATTTAGCTGTAATCAAATAAGGCCACATTCAAGAAACTTCAATTAGATATACTTAAAAATGTACATTATTTTGTAAAAAAATCTTAACTACTATGTACTTACTAATTTAAAAAACGAAAACTATTTGTTGATCTTAAAGGTAACTAACATTTTAAAGACTTTGTTGTGTCTGCTTTGTTGGAAAGCATTTGAATACTTAGTTGCAGCATGGAGGTCCACAGTTGCAGTTGATCCTATAGATGGGTGTCAGTCATTTGTGACCTTAAGGGCATCTTGATTTGGGTTACATAGGAGAATGTAGATTCGCCGTAATACGTGGTAGAAAAGCAAGAAAGCATTTTTCGGGAATGTTGCTGAAGGTGTGGGCATTATACATTTTTCCATATTTTAATTGGATCTTTCTTAGCATCAAACAATGACTTTAAAATATCATCTACTGGCCAGGTGTGGTGGATCACGCCTGTAATCCTAGCACTCTGGGAGGCCGAGGTGGGCAGATTGTTTGAGCTCAGGAGTTCGAGACCAGCCTGAGCAAGAGCAAGACCCTGTCTCTGCTTAAAAAAAAAAAAAAAAAAGAAAGAAAGAAATTAGCTGGACAACTAAAAATATATAGAAAAAATTAGCTGGGCATGGTGGCGCATTCCTGTAGTCCCAGCTACTTTGGGAGGCTGAGGCAGTAGGATCACTTGAGCCCAGGAGTTTGAGGTTGCTGTGAGCTGGGCAGACACCATGGCACTTTAGCCGGGGCAACAGAGTGAGACTCTGTCTCAAAAAAAAAAAAAAAAAAGCATCTACTGAGAGCTCAATCAATTCCATCTGTAGTTCTGTAAGTGCCTTGGTGATATCAACTAGGTGAGGCTGAAATGCTGATTTGAGTGTGATGTCATGATTCTCAAAGTCAGTGAACCTTTCGTTGTATTCGCCAGTACAGCTGCATATTCTTCAGATGATTCACATACATCATCCTGCTCATCAGTCACCTTTGCTAACTGGGGAAACTTTATCCGAAATTTCCTTTTGAAGAAGTGTTTTGAAAAAAGATAGGTTTTTTTCAAAATGCTTGGATTTTTTGCCACATATCATATATAGACTTAGTTTCACCTTGCAAAGAAATATTTAAGTCGTTACTGTTTAACATGTCATATAGAAATGCTGCATTCCTATAGAAATCTTCTTTCAATAATTCCCATTGCTGATTCTGTTCTTCATGAAATTTAACTATCTGTTTTTGCAGAGGTAAAATTTTGGCTACCACCTGTCCCAGTGATAGCCACTGCACTTTAGAATGACATGGCAAATCCACATTGATTACCTCACTGTTTATCTTTAGCATGTTACTAAACTGACCATGCCGTGTTGCATTTGCATGAATATAGTTAACAATACTTATAACTTGTTGCAAAGTGTCACTTAGAATAGTAGCTTTAGCACAGAGATTTTGCTGATATAAGATATAATGAAAAGAAATGGGAAAGTCTGGATCTGTTAATATTTTTTTTGTCTATGCAATAAACTCTTCATGTTTTCCTATCATGGAAGGTGGTCTGTACATACACTCACTAAATTTATCAAATTCAGTCCAACTTCATGACATTTGTGTTGAAGGTTTTTGAAGATATCAATTCCCTGTGTTCTGTTCGCAGGAGTGCCCAAAGGGAGTAACTCTTCATAGCAAACAAAATCTTCTGTTATGACCCAAATGAAGTATAAAACCTGCGCTGAATCAGTTGTATCAACTGATTCATCCAAAGTAATTGAATAATATATATTTTTCTTTTGAAGTATTGCATAAAGTTTTGTTAAGTTGAAGGCTAATTCATGCTGCTGATCAGTTACGCGTCTCCTTGAAAGATGCAGTTGTTTGTACTTTGAAACATTATTGGGGTCTAAGCAGCCTACACCTTCAGTGCATTCTTTCACAATTTCTACGTTACCAAATGGCTTCCCTTTTTTCCTGAGTATATAAGCTACTTTATAGGTTGCTTCAGTGGCATTATTTCCCGGTCTTATTGCTGCTTGAAGGAATTGTCTTTGCTTTTGCTTTTTATCTTTTAATTTCTGCAATACAACCTTGTGTGCCTCTCCCTCTAATCGAAAATATTTGTGGTCTTTATGAGTGAACAGTGCTGATGAGCATTGAATTTCTTTAATGTTGATATTGCAGCATCACAAAGCAAGCAAATCATCTTATCTTTAGCAGAAACAAGAGAATATTGCAAAATCCACTCCTTATTAAAAACTCTGCTTACTTCCTTCAGCGTTCTCTTGGTCTTCTTTGACATGATGGGCTGTTAAGCAGACAGAATTAAAAAATACTGTTGAGCTGTGCGACTATTTACAAATTCTGCTTCAAACAGAAACACAGTGCACTGTTATCAAAAGCTAATAACAGACTGGTGTACTCGACCCCCATAAACTCCCACCAACCAGTCTCGTGCAGCAGTCAGGCAGGGGAAGTTAGAACTAAATTGTGAGCATAGCAGCCATTAATTTAGCCCTTATGGCTTACTAATTGTGCCATTCAATCTTGGAGGATTATTTCATTGAAACTTGTTTTATTCTTTGGTATTTTAAATACGTTCATTTTAAAAATGAAATACCAATAAAAGACAAAAATGTATTAATAAAAAAGAATTTGTTCTGTAAAATTTGGATTCAGTCAAAAGGCTGAAGGACCTAGAAGGCCACATGTGGCCTTAAGGCCTCAGGTTCCCCACCCTAATCTATACCATCTCTCTGTTTTCCTCTTTGCTGGTTTCATTCTTAGGTTCTTTTTTTTTTTTTCTTTTTTTATTTCAGCATATTATGGGAGTACAGATGTTTAGGTTATGTATGTTGCCCTTGCACCCCCTCCCCCAGTCTGAGTTTCAAATACGTCCATCCTTTGGGTGGTGCGCATTGCACTCTTTGTGGATGCATATACCCTTCCTGTCCTCCCCCCTCCCCCTCCCCCCTCCCCAACATCCAATAGATGTTATTCTTATATGTGTACTTATGTGTTGATCAGTTAATACCAATTTGATGGTGAGTACATGTGGTGCTTGTCTTTCCATTCTTGGGATACCTCACTTAGTAAAATGCGTTCCAGCTCTATCCAGGAGTATACAAGAGGTGCTATATCACCATTGTTTCTTAAAG
>CAUYSK010058726.1:0-27918 GCA_963575035.1 Avahi laniger | reverse complement strand
AAAAATAGAAAGAAATTAATTGGACAGCTAAAAATATATATAAAAGAAATTAGCCGGGCATGGTGGCACATGCCTGTAGTCCCAGCTACTCGGGAGGCTGAGACAGTAGGATCGCTTGAGACCAGGAATTTGAGGTTGCTGTGAGCTAGGCTGACGCCACGGCACTCGCCCCAGGCAAGAGAGTGAGACTCTGTCTCAAAAAAAAAAAAAGCAATTATACCATATTGGACAATTTGGAAAATAGAGGAAGAATTCCAAATCCTACAACAATCCTAAAACAACCGCTTGGGATTGCCATTTAAAAATGAATTCTGGATTGAATGTCATGCTGTACTACTAAAAAAATGAATCCTAGAGTGGATGTTTTGTAAAGTAACCTGACGTTCCATGTGAACCTCTTCTGTAAACAAGTATTTACAAATACGATTTTTGTAGTAGGATATGCCTTTAGTTAATGTTGTTAGTGAAAAGGCTTTTGTATGTATAAAGGTTGTTCATCTTTTCTCTCCATTTTGAGAAGAATAAAACAGGACTTCATAAGTTTCTGAATAAAACATAAGTTGTGAACTTTGAAAAAAGGAGAAATAACAACCCAGTCTCAGCCAGGCTCAGTGGTGCTTACATGGTGCTCAGGAGGCTGAAGCAGAGGATCCCTTGAGCTCAGGAGTTCAAGGCCAGCCTGAGCAACATACAGACCCTCTTCTCAAAACAACAAAACAAAGAACAACCCAGTCTCAGCCTGTGGGTCACCTAAACTGTGCAACGCTTGCCTCTCCAGCCCCATCTATGTTGACACACGCATATTACTCAGCAAGGACAATTGGAAAGAACAAAGGAAATAGATAGAAATGCAGAGATAGAATGGTCAGGACTTCGCAGTTGGTTGGATGTGGGGAATAAGGGTGTGTAAGCCAAAACAATCAGACTTCAAGTATGATCAGGACACTTTGAGAGGTTAAAATTCCTGGATTCAGCCGGGCGCGGTGGCTCACGCCTGTAATCCTAGCTCTCTGGGAGGCCGAGGTTGGCGGATCATTCTGAGCTCAGGAGTTCCAGACGAGCCTGAGCAAGAGTGAGACCCCACCTCTACCAAAAATAGAAAGAAATTAATTGGACAGCTAAAAATATATATATATATAAAAAAAAGAAATTAGCCGGGCATGGTGGCACATGCCTGTAGTCCCAGCTACTCGGGAGGCTGAGACAGTAGGATCGCTTGAGACCAGGAGTTTGAGGTTGCTGTGAGCTAGGCTGACGCCACAGCACTCGCCCCAGGCAAGAGAGTGAGACTCTGTCTCAAAAAAAAAAAAAAAAAAAAAGTTCTCCACGAGAACTCCACGTTTGTCACCTGCACCAGCAGTTTCCCGCCATGGGCAGTCTTGTTTTTCTGCTCCCCTCACCCCACCTCATGCTATTTTGTCTATAATGTTGTGGTATATGTCCCTACAGAATGAGGATTTTTTAAAAAATGCATAACCACAATACCTTTGTAATAGTTAAGAAATAGCAATGATTCTTTAATATCAAATATCCACTCAGTGTTGACATTTCTATCAATAGTTGTCTGATAAATGCCATCTTTCGGGATTTTGTTTGTTTTCCTTTATTTCGATCAGGATTCAAATAAGTTCTACGCCTGACACGCCTAGGCCTTCCTTCAGGTCCCCTTCTGTCCCCATCTTCTCTTTGTCCTGGGTGTCCCCTGGGGACTTGCTGAGGGCCTCTTGGGAGGCCCCAAGGCGGTGGGATTGGGATCGGATTCTGGCTCGTGTTCTCGGCAAGCCTGGAGCTTGTTTTCCATATGGAGCAGGTGTCATCCAACCAGCTGAGGACAGCCGGACTCAGATCCTTCGGTTGTCACAGGCAGTAAAGCAGTACCTTTTCAGTTCTGTGGTTCCTTCTTCCTGCGTTGGTTGGAATACTTCCGTAAAGACCCACTTAGCTGTTTGGTCCAGTCTACAGAACGGTGCATGGCCTTTCCTTCATTTGTGTTCACAACTGGCCTCTGCATTCACCATCAGGCTGGTGGATTTAAACCTATCAGGTGTTCTCAATTCATTGCATTCTTGCCCTTTTTGAAGCTCTGATCCTCTCTCCTCTGTGGCCAGCAAGCAAACACCTCTTCACATTGGCTCCTGGGTCCCTTTGACACGCCCAGTGGGCTTGGGTGCTTCTGGTGCAGGCAGGTGTTGGGGCTGCCCTGTCTCCTCCCTGCCCCACTGTATCTGGGGCCCAGGCTCCTTAGTGGGCAGTGGTGTCTCCAGGCCAGGAGCCTGGGTGCTCAGGGCCCTCTGACACCCTCCGCAGTGGAGCTTTTGGTCACAAAGAAGTCATGCAGTGTGAAGACCACCTGGCTTTGAGCCAGTCATTGGCCTCCACACACCTCAGCTTTCCTGGCACTGTCACTACACCTTACTCTCTTCCAGTGTGAACATAATTCAATCTCTCCAGCGCACCGAGACCCTGGCCCTTCCACGTGCAACGCTCCCTGCCACATCTTCTCTTGGACCCATGTGTTTTCTGTCTATATTCATTTGTTTCTCAATGAGGCAAATATTCCTTTGTTTCTCAAGCTTTCAGTCATTTGTTGTTCTTTAGAGAGATTTTTCCAACTCGAAACCCTTAACAGCATGACTGTGTTCTTGACAAAGGCTGCCTGCCGTTTCTTTGGTTTTCTTTGTTGTGCCAACAGTCATACACGTACTTTCTCAGACCAGAGGCCTCTTCCTGGAACACGCGTTAACCATGGTTGTGTGGCGGTCAGACAAAGCACCTGCCCTCGAGGCTCCAGCACTGCTTCTTGGAGGGGAACACTAGCCCTGTCCCCACTTACTACTGCCTGCGCCCTGCCCATGCCTCTCCTAAGCTGTGGCCTTTCCTCCCTGCTCTTGCTGTGCCAGAGGCCTCACCTCGCAGCGGTTCCCTCGTAGATGAGAGGTGGAGATTAGGTTTTTAGTTGTTTGTTTCTTTTCGTTTTTATAATTTTTAAAAACCTGTCTTCCCAGAGGCACATCTTTATCTGCAAAATTCATTGAATTACCCGTCTTTCCTCTCACAATGCCACTGCCCTGCTTTTCTTCACGCTGCTCGCAGCTTCCTCCACAAATGGATGTGGCACAGTATTTGGTGCGCCAGGCTCTGCTCTGTCCTTGCTAATGGTCTGGAGGATTCCTTCCGTTGACTCTATCTACAGATACTTACCGTGCTTCTCAGTTTTCGATTTAAAAAATAAGGCACAGTGAATGTCCTTTTCCATGCTTTTGTGGGGTGACTTCTAGCTGTTGGTTTTATTCTGGAAGTAGAACTGCTGGGCCAAAAGGAATCTGCACTTTTATTTCTTGCTTATTGCGCTGGCTGGAACTGGAGTCAGCACGCTACAGCCCACAGGGCCCCCATCCCGCCTGTCTCATGTGACCTGTAAGCTAAGAATTGCTTTTACATTTTTTAAATAGTTGGGAAAATCAAAAGAATATATTTTGTGACATGAAAATTACAAAAATCGAAATTTCATTGTACCTGACTAGTTTTATTGGAACACAGCCACACTCATTCTATTCCGAGCAGTCAGAGCTGGGTATTTGCAACAGGCCACGCGTGTGCTTGGCACGCCATGTGCTCAACATCGCAGTTGTAACTTGACAGCCTCTCGAGTGCCCTGTGCTGTCATTGTTTCAAGACATTTTTATTACCAGTGCATACCCAGCATGTCAAAGCAAGGACAGAGAAAGTGCGCTTCAGAGTTATCCTTTTAAGCCCACTTTTCATTATTGATTATTTCATTGATTATCAATTATTTCATTATTGAACTGTCATTGTGAGTTAGCACAGCATTGTGTTTATCATGCAGTAACACTAACTACAGGAAAAGAATACGACAGGCATCGGCATTACCAGACTGAACAAACATTGCAATATTCCCAACTCACAGGAAAGCGATATTTAGAAAAACTCAAGAATTTAAAGTGGAATATTGCATCACAGCAGAATTTCTTCCCAAAAAATAAATCATTCTTCCCAAAAATAAAAAATGAGGATGAGGCAGCAATCAAAGTAAGCTTCTGATTGGCTCATTTATTAGCCAACCAACGAAAGCCATTGACTAATGGTGAGTTAATTAAATCTTGTTTGATTGCAGTAACTGAAGAAAAATGTCCTGAGAAAATAAGCTTGTTTGAGAACCATCAGCCTCCGGGTAAGAATAGGTGCTCAGGGAATGGAGGACACTGCAGATGACATCAGTGGCCAGTGAGCAAACAAGGCACATGATTTTGAGTGTTTTTCCTAGGCTCTCAGGGTCCCCAGGAGTGCTCAGGAGTTGTTTATTTGCAAGTCAGTGCTAAGTTTGAAGTGCCTGGAGGGTCAGCCTTGGTGCTGGTCTCCCTGGTAGTGCCTAAAGTGGAATCTGCTACGGTACCTTACAGCCAGTGGTGTTGAAAATGTATGGGTCAGAAAAAGACTTGGACATGGGAACTAAAAATGAGTTTGAGAAAAAGAAAATTTTAACAAACTTAAAAAGAAAAAGACTTGTACAAAACTAACAAAGCTTGTGAAAACATTCGCTATTTGAAGTTCATTGTCTTATTCATTAGCAGGTACTTTGCAGAGAGTATTTCCATCTTTCATGTTATTAAACCAATGCTGTCTATGGTAGATTTCATGTGCCCTTGTGGATATAACCATCATCACTTCTATGAATTTTTGTCAGAATTAAAATCTGAATATCCTAACTACCACGCAGTATTTTAGTGACTTAGCAGTGGTAAAGTGTGTGTGTGTGTGTGTGTGTGTGTGTTGGTTGGGGGTTTTTTTGGTTTTGTTTTTTCTCCTTCCTTCCTTCCTTCCTTCCTTCCTTCCTTCCTTCCTTCCTTGTCCCTTCCCTTCCCTTCCCTCCCCTCCCCTCCCCTTCCCTTCCCCTTCCCTTCCCCTCTTTTCTTTTCTTTCCTCTTCTTTTAGCTAAGAGCAGAGATTGTGATTTTTCTGAACGAGAAGCAGCACCTTTAACCACTGTTGTCAAACACTGAACAGCTTTGGAAGTTAGCTTTTGCTAAAGACTTGATAATATTTTTTAATGAATTCAGTCTAAATTCAAATTCAAAAACAACAGTCATATCTAAAACTTACAGTCCAGTAAAGTCATTTTAGCAACAACTAATGTCACTTGAATCACAAGTGCTGTCACACTGCTTTACAGACATTCTGTGCTTGCAGAAGTGAGAAGTGTGATCTTCGTTCCTGCACAGATTTGTGGCAGATGCATTTCCAAGTTCTAGTAGGGTTTTTTGGACCTCAATGGAAATACAAAAGAAGTTTCTACATTTCAAAATCCACTTAACTGCAGTTGAGGAGCTTCTAACTAACCTTCAATCAGAAGTGATTAATGTGTAATAATGGCATGATAAAAAGCATATACCAAGAGAAGAATTTAATAAAATTCCACAAATGCATCTAACTGATGATTCTCAAAATTATATTCCTCTGGACTGTATCAGTATTTCTGTGTGTAAAAACTCTTTCAAAGATGAAATATGTAAAATCTCATCGCAGATGAATATTTACAAGTGAATATGTACAATCAATTCTGATAACAGCGGCACAACTTTTAACTCTAACTGAACAAATGTTATCCCTCCGGAAAGGATTCCACTCTTCTCATTCATAGGCCTGTGTCACAAAAAAATTATTCTTCATCGTTACTATATCTGAATTTCATCAATAAAAAAATTTTTGGAAATTTGTTTTCTCTCCTGTTGTGCAAGTACCTATATAATATCTCAGTTTTACAACTTAGCTCATAAAGCTTCAAATATTCACTTTGTGTTCCTTTACAGAAAGAGTTTACTGGTCCCTGGGCTAGAGCATCCAGTACGATGTTGAGTAGAAGTTGGTGAGAACAGACATCCTTGTCTTATTTCTGACCTCACCAAAAAACTGAGTTTGCTGTGGGTTTCTCGCCGAGCTGAGGAAGTCCCTTCTTCCTAGTTTGCTGGGAGGTTATCAGGAATGGGTATTGTCTGCTGCTTTTTCTGTATCTATGGAGATAGTCATGTGGTTTTTCTTTCTCTCTCTTTTTTTTGTTTTGCCCCTCAAAATTCAACTTGATCTCTTTTTCAGTTTGTTAATATAGTGAGTTACACTGATAGATTCTAAGCCAGTTCAGTGTTACTTGTTAATTTTTGTAAAAAGTGAGATCATGTGATATCTGTGTTACATAATCTGCCCTTTTCCATAACAGCATATTGTGGTGCTTGTTTTGTGGCAGTAGATACGATCTATGTCATCGTTTGTAAGGGCTGCATATAGTATCTCACCGAACAGTATTCCACTGGACCCTCCTCTCATCCCAGGATGCTCAGATGTCGGTTTATCTTCTATCAACCCTGGAATGTGGTGCTGAGGAGGATTCTGAGGTGCTCTCGGCCTCAGCGAGGAATGTCTGCAGTGGGAGAGGAGGCAGGCATGAGCATGGCAGGGCTATTCTCATTGGCCCAACACCTGTTGTTGGACACGTAGAATTTAAGTTGTTTCTGATTTTTCAGAATTATAGAGAAGGCTTCAATGAATATATGATTCATATCTCCTCATGTATTTACCTGGGTGCTTCCTTAGCATGAATTATTAGCAGTAGAATTTGGAGGTCAGTGATTAAGTTTTTAAAATATTTTTTTATATATAATGCCAAGTCACTTTCCTGAAAAATTATCCCAATTAACATTTCTATGCCTGTATATACCTGACCTTAGGTATTATTTTCAATCTTTTTTCATTCTGACAGGTGAAAATTTTTTAACTGGGAATTATTAATAAAACAAGGTATCTGAAGCTGGATTGTTCTCCACCTGTGCAGGTGGGTTCCCTCTGTTGCACTGTAGACGCTGATAGGAACGGCCTCTGCTGTCAAGCGCTGTATTCCAAGCCTCCGTTCCAGAGCTGCCTTTTGTGTAATTTCTGAGGGAAACATTTCTTCTCAAGCTGATCGCAGATTGCGCAGCCTGACCTTGTAGCCGGGTGCACTGTGTTCAGCGCCAACGCTCCCTCTCACTGCTCTCACTCAAGGCCAGTCCGCTCGCACCTCTTTGACTCTAGAGACGTCCTCCTTTTTCTGCCGAGCGCGTCACCCTGCGCATCCATTCATTCCTGTGCAGTCGGGTGTCTGCATCGCATCTGTGCCCAGGGCACGTTCGTCTCTCACACAGCTCACAGTTTGCCGGGGAAGGCAAACATGCAGATAAAGTTTAATGAAGCATTACTTGGTCAACCACACATAAGTTATTTTTCAGAGTGATTTTTAGGTTATTGGTTCTAACTTTTCTTTGCTGCCCAGTGTGTGGTCTGAGCAAGGGTGTGAGTGAGCCTTACGGTCACATAGACGGAGCATTTGCGAAAAGTCAGTTAGCAGCTGTCTTAGTCCCACAGAATCAGTCTTTCCTTGGAACATGCAAGATTCTGACCTGGTCCTGCTGTCTGTCTCTGGCAGGGTCAGGCTGATACCCGTGCTTGGAGAGCCTCTGGTCTAGGTGGCTGGGCTGCGTGCTGGCCTCCTCGGGGCGGGGGTGGCTGAGCTGCTGTACTGGCCAGTAATCTAGACAACAGGCTCACTGAGGGGAAGCGCTAGGGCCATTGCAGTGACTTGCTGCCTGTCTTCAGTAGGAAACTCACTCTGTGGGGCCTCCCTAGGATCTGTGCAGCTCAACTGTGGGCCACAGACACCAGGTGGCACTCCTGACCCACCACTGCACAGATGTGGGCCCAGAGTCCACAGCTGTGACTACTGGTAGGCTGGGAGGTTGGAGTAAACTCAGGCACACAGATGGCAGGCCCCCTGGGACACGTGGCGTTGGGCTATCCTTGTCCCCCTCGAGCCATCACCCACCTACAGCCAGTGAGTGCTCTTCTGGGACCCCTGAACCGGGGGCCTTAGGTGTCTCTGGGCTGGTGGGGTATGTCACAGCCACAGGGACGTTGGGAGAACTAGGCGTCACAGTCATTGCTGAGCTGCCGGTGTGGGGAGGAGTCCACTGGCTGAACTACCCGTGGTCAGCCATGATATCTGACGTGGCACCAGTGCTGCCTTAATGTGTATCACACCCCAGGTGACGGTGGTTCCATGAGGCTTGTGGGCAGCTGAGGAGGTGGTACCCAGGGGCTCCAGTGCCTGTCCAGCCATCACACTGGGCCTAGGGCAGGAGGCGTCTGCAGGTGCTTCGGCCAGTGCACATCCTGCTGTGCTGAGTGGGGCAGCTGGGAGGAGTCACAGTCTGAATTTGTTGTCTTTGTCCAAATCTGTAATTTTCTTCTTGTGATATTTGTGAATAGAATTTTAATATAATTCATTGCCTACTTAAGATTAAAAGATTACGTATTGGTCTTTAACAGCGGAAATGAGAAAACAGAGGGAATTCTACCACAAACTGGGCATGGAGGTGCCCGGAGACGTCAAGGGGGAGGCTTGTTCTGCGAAGCAGCACGTGGACCCCCACCGGAATGGTGAGTGCCAGTGCGCTGCTGAGAAGTGCAGGCGGCCGCGCCCCTTCAGGCCTCCTGTCGGCGCTCCCTGGGCCAGGCCGTCTGCATCAGACAGTAGCAAGACTGGGTTGGGGGTGGTACGAGCCTCTGCCCTAAGGTGTCCCTTTCACTCCTGGGTTGGGGGCCGGCTGGGGGCATCCCAAAAAGTACCTGGACTCGGGTGAAGTCAGGGGCCGATGGCCTGTGGAAAATAGTGGAAGGTAAACTTCCCGAGGCTTTGAACTTGGCTTGTCTTTCTGTAAAATGGCCAAATATCAGTTTGGTTTCAGTGTAATGTTAGTGGTATTTTAAACTCTGGGCCTGTCACAACAAATTACTCAAATCTGTAAGGCTGGGACATTTTCCTGGTGGACCACACACATCCCTAAGGAGTTTGTAGACCACTCTATTCCTGACAATCTCGGGGTCCCAGCTGTTGCCACTGGGAAAGCGAACGGCTCTAGTGGCCTTGAAGGTCCCAGGTGAGCGCGGCCATGAGAAGCCGTTAAGAAACATGTCTGGGGGCTGGGCACGGTGTCTCACGCCTGTAATCTTACACTCTGGAAGGCTGAGTCTCGAGGATCACTTGAGCTCAGGAGTTTGAGACTAGCCTGAGCAAGAGCGAGACCCCATCTCTACAAAAAAATAGAAAAATTAACCAGGCATGGTGGTGTGCACCTGTAGTACCAGCTGCATGGGAGGCTGAGGCAGGAAGATAGCTTGAGCCCAGGAGTTGGAGGTTGCAGTGAGCTATGATGACGCTACTGCACTCCAGCCAGGAGACAGAGTGAGGCTCTGTTTAAGGGAAAATAAAAAAAAAGCAACGTGTCTGGGAATCAAGGACTCTCCTTCTGTCTTACCTAAGGTGAAGTTTTAATTTGAAAGTAGCGTCAGGATAGTAAAATTTCAGGAGTCAGGCTCTGTTGAAGGAGCTAGACTGACATGGTCAGCACTGAACAGCCATAGGCTGCTCTGGCCATCGCTGGGCAGTGGAGCTCGCGTGTCCCTCCCACCCATCCCTCTTCTATGCCCTCCCAACCACCCAGCCTGGCACCTGCTGCTGCGGGGACCTAACGCAGGGGAGCGCTGGGTTGCAGCGGATGTCGTGGGATGCTACTCTTTGGTCCAAAGCCTCTTGGTAGAGTGAGTTTTCGATGGTGTTCTGAGCATACTGTAGAGTTTTAAAAAATGATTTTAACTCTTTGGGTTTCATGATACAATATTTTCTATTTGTGCTAAAAGGTGAAACCAAAGCAGATGACAGTTCAAACAAAGAGGCCACAGAGGAGAAGCCAGAGGAGGACCACGACTACCACAGGAGTGACGAGCAGGTGGGCAGCGTCTGTGTCTGCGGGGCTCTGAGCTGTCTGTCTCCGTGTTCCCCCGCTCTCAAAACCACAACAGACGAGAGGTCGGGAAGGCCAAGGGGAGAGCTGCCAGGCATTGCTTGGTGCACTCCCTCCCAACACCTTACTTTGTTTTTCTTTCTTCTTTTTAATTACCAAGATAATACACACCCAGCTGTGACAGAGCATAGGTCCCCTCAACTTGAGCCTCTTTGGTCCCATTCCCAGGTCTTCACATTCATCGTTTGGTGCCTTTTCTGCCAGGTACATCTCTGTGTCTATGAATATGACATAAAAGAAAGAGAAGCCCAGTACATAAAAAAGAAAGTGAGGCTGTAATCCTAGCACTCTGGGAGGCTGAAACAGGAGGATGGCTTGAGATCAGTAGTTTGAGACCAACCTGAGCAAGAGTGAGACTCTGTCTCTACCAAAAATAGAAAAATTAGCTGGGCGTGGTGTGCACACCTGTAGTCCCAGCTACCCGGGAGGCTGGGGCAGAAGAATCATTTGAGCCGAGGAGTTTGAGGTTGCAGTGAGCTGTGATGATACCAATGTACTCTAGCCAGGGTGACAGAGCTAGACTCTATCTCAAAAAAAAAGTAAGTGAGAGTGTAGCATTGAGGAACCTATTCATGTGTCATTTTCTATATTATCAGCTGAGAAAAGAAAAATTAAACAATCACAGAGATGCTGTTAAAGAGTTTGATAAAATTCCACGTCTGCAGAACTTTTTAATATAATAGCTTAATTTAAAAACTGTAACAGTCATTATAATACTTTATGATGAAATAGAAGCATTGTCTCATTAAAATCAGAAATAAGAAAATGCCCATTATCAGTGATTCCTCACCATGGTTTTGGAGGGTCCAGCCCATGCAATGGGGAAACAAAGAAATGAGATATATGTGTGAGAAACAAAAATGCCATTATTCTCAGACAATACCATTGCCTTACATACAATCAACCAGAAAATTGTTAGAATTTATTGCTGCTTGTTAGATGATTAGATCAGCATTTAAGCATCAGAAGGCATGAAGGGGGGATCTTTATTCACATCACTAATAAACTGCAGGCCAGGTGTGGCAGGCTCGCACCTGTACTCCCAGCTACCCAGGAGGCTGAGGACAGAGGATTGCTTGAGCCCAGGAGTTGGAGGCTACAGTGACTTATGATCATACCACTGCACTCCAGCCTGGGCAAGAAAGCAAAACCCCATCTCTAAAAAACAAACAAACAAAAGCTTTAAAATGTCCTGTCTTCCTGGATGGAAAGATTGGTGTTAAGATGTCAGTTCTTCCCAAATTAACCTCAATGGTTGCAATCCCAACAGCTGCTCAGAAGCTCATCTGGTACATGAACGTTTGGCAATAGCCGTGGAAGGTCCAGTGGGCGCTGGCCATGTTGGAAGACATAATAACTGAAATAGTGCAATTTTGGTGTAAGAGTAGAATGATAGAATCTTAATTTTTTTAGTTGATACACCCTGTACTATTAAAAAAATGCAGTGAGCATTACAGAAATAGGGGTCTGTGTGGAAACATGGGATGTCATAAAGCTACATTCTGGGTAGGTGGAGAAGAGAGGGCTGCTGAGTGAAGGGCTCCCTCTGGGGCTGAAGAGCAGAAATTTTCTTTTTGAATGGCTCCTGGTTTCATCCTGGGTTAGGGTTGGGGTAGGGGTTAGGGTTGGGGTAGGAGTAGGGTTAGGGTAGGGTAGGTGTTGGGGTAGGGGTTAGGATTAGGGTAGGCGTAGGGTTGGGGTTAGGGTTCGTGTTGGAGTTAGGGTTGAGGTTAGGGTTAGGTGGCAGAGGCATTGTCTGTTGATGGCTTGGAAGCCCCTCTCGGGATCATTTAATTCTTTTCTGTGGCATTGATCTCTGGGTCTGTGTACATGCTCTGCCTGTCTGGGTCAGCCTTTGTTACACAGATTTAGTCCTCCAGCATTGAGGGACTGCCTGGGATCTTTTGAAAACGCAGATTGAGGTCTGCCTGGGGGCCGTCCTGGCCAGTGAGGGCCGTGGACTCTGGGGCATCTTGCCACAGGCCTAGTACCTCTGGTGCAGTTTTCCACAGATTGATGTAAACCTAATATCAATATATATTGTTTAATTTCTGTTTTGCAGTTTTAAATTTTTCCAGTAGTTAATGTTACTAATTTTTGCCTTTTCTCTTTTATCCCAAATATGTCAAAGATTTGTCTATTTTATTAGTTGGTTTTTTTTTTTTTAGAGATGGAGTCTCACTCTGTCACCCAGGCTAGAGTGCAGTGTGTGACAAGCCACCAGACATTTACCCAAACTCAAGTGATCTGTAGAGTAAATGGATGCCGTGCAGATGTTGTTCAAGCTTTGTCTTGCATAGCCTTAGGCCTGTTAATGAGTTACAAAGGACATCTTCAAGAAGGGAGGGAGCATGACCAGGTGTGCCCGACCTCCCTTCTTATGGCCAGCAACTCAGCTTTAGGGTTTTATGGGATCCCCTTGGCCAAGGGGGTGTCAATTCAGTCAGCTGTGGGCTTAAGATTTTATTTTATGTATTTATTTATTCTTTTTTGTCACCCAGGCTAGAGCGCATAGCTCACTGCAACCTCAAACTCCTGGGCTCAGATAATCATCCTGCCTCAGCCTCCCAAGTAGCTGGGACTACTGACATGCACCACCACACCCAGCTAATTTTTCTTTTTTTTGTAGAGATGGGGTCTCTTGCTCAGGCAAGACTTCCTGGCTTCACGCGATCCTCCTGCCTCAGCCTCCCAAAGTGCTAGGATATTAGCTGCTTTCAAAAGAGCCATTTTTTGTTTCCAGTTGATTATTTAATTTTCTTAAAGCATATAGTTCGTTTGTTTGTTTCCTGGCTTCTTGAGTTAAAACCTTTCTTTATGTGTTCTTGGTCTTTTTTAAAAAAGCCCGTTTAAGGCTATATATTTTCCTGTGGATTCCTGGCTACATCCCCCAGACTTTGGTAAATAATATTCTCATGGGCATTCATTTCTAAAGAGGGTAAAATTTTATCATATTTCCTTTGTTAATCAAGAAGTGTGTTCTCAAATATCCAAGTGAAGCAGCTTGTTTTGGCTCCAATTCGCCCTGAGTTTCTTGTCTTCTTCCCTTAGTGGTCAGCGGGTGCTGTCTACACTGACCTCTGCCTTATGGGATTGGGGTCTTCCTGTGGTCCACTTGAATGCGGATTTTCCAGGGGTGCGGGGGCCTGTTTATCCCTTGGCTGGGTTTGGCGGTGAGTGTGGTGGTGACACAGGTGGGAGGGACTCTCCCGCTAACCTCAGGGACCATCATCGCAGGTGGCTCAACCCTGCACCTCAGTTTCTTCATCTGCTATACGGGGGCAGTAATAGCCACTGCCTCTGGGTTTTTGTGAGGGTCAGGTGATCTGTTTGCAGTGAAGTGAGTGCATGGTAAACCATCCTTCATTCTCTTTATTCTTCTGGTGGCTGCACTGACATTTTCACACGTTTGGCCTTAGATTTCGTGTAAGTTTGTAGGATCATCGACGTCCGTAACTCCTCGAACAGGACCAGGCTCTGTGACTTTTTTCTGAAAGCTGCTCTCACCATCTTCCCAAACTTGTAAGGTCATCTGACATTTTGTTCAGGTCGTTGGGAATTTTTAATTCTATTTCACACTGTTTTTATTCCAGGAATTACCTCTTACTTCTACTTAGTTTTGATACAGTATTAACAATTGTTTAGATTATATAGGTTTCTACGGGCTTTTTTAGTGTCTTTCTCACATGATCTGATGGATTTACCCTCTGTCGTCCTTTCTCATGGGCCATCTGGCATCCTCGCGTCCCTGTGGCGGTGTGGTAGTGATCTGAGTTCTGTGTGGTTCCCTCACATCTGAATGATAATTTGGGTGGGTATGGAATTCTAAATTCAAAATAACTTTGTCTTGTAACTTGTAAGTCCCTTCCTTCCTAAGTCACTCAGATGAATTGATTGAATTATTCACTTTTAACACTAAGCATCAAAGAAAAAAAACAAGAACAGGTAGGGAAGTGCTCGCTGCACAGCCCCAAGGGCCTGCTCCCAGGCCGGCCCCCAGCCGCATGCCGCTGGACATCCTCCTGCAGGGGTGGCCGCGGGCACTGCGTGCATGGGAGGGTCTGGCCACTTACGAGCTATGCTGGGCTCCAGCACCACTGTGTCATCCAGCAGGGGACTCGGTGTTGAGGCTCAGGGTGGCATCTGAGTAAGCAGGTTGTCCTTCCTCCAGACCTCTGCCCCCATCTGCTGAGGGCAGCCCCGCCCTGCTCCCCAGCTACCAGCAGGGATCTTAGGCACAGACCCTGAGGAACAGACCCCCAGGTGCCGGTGGCGCAGCCAGGTCTTCCTGCTGAGGGAGACAGGTAGTAAACCGCTGAGCAGCACAAAAGTGTGTCAGATCTGTGTGCTCAGAACAATGTCTAATAACCCAAAAATGTTCAATAAGGCCTTTGTGTCTCCGTTTTCTGAGGTAATAATCATGATACTTGTTTTTGTGGAAATTCCCTCTGCGGACTGATCCCCGTTCTTTACAGGTAAACTGTCCCCCTGCTTTGGGACTTTGTGGATTTCTCTTTATCTTGGGGTAGAGAAAGTCATGGGAATCCGTCTCTTGCGATGTTTTTGCTTGTTCTGTCCTGAAGCCCATGTATTCATCTCTTCCCTGCAGGGACGTTTTCGCCTCCTTCTCCTCCCTCCCGCTCGGTGACCTCCCCGAGGACCAGAAGACTCTGGGCTTACCCTTCAGATCCCTAACTTGCTTTGCAGCTGTTTTCATGCACTTCTTTTTTAAAAATGCAAACCATCAGAATATTTAATTCTAGAAGTCTTCTTCCTGCACCCTTACTTCTCCCTGGGCAGCGGCATGTGGCTCCTGTTCCAGATTTTTCCTGCCTGAGCTATTTCTTCCGGAGACAGGCTTTGGACAGGCATTCCGCTCTGTCTGTCCTCAGGCCTCCAGGGAGGCTGGGGCTGGTGGATGAGGGGCAAGGCCAGAGCTGCTATAGAGGGCAGGTCGCTGCCTGCTGTGGGGTCTCAAGTGTCTTGGGCCTTGGGGGTGGGGGTGTCATGGTTGGGGATCCTAAGCTGGCTCTGACCCCTGTGCAGCCTCTTTCTTCAGCTGCAGGGCCTGTGGGTCATTCGCATTGGGTTAAAGCTGGGGTGGAGGCAGGAGGGGCCAGGCCCTGCCAAGTCAGAACCTGTGTGTGGCTGAGACTCCTGCCAGGTAGAACCCAGAACCTAGAGCCTCACGACACTGTCGCCTTTACCTCCTCTCAGGCCTCTGCAGGGTCTCCAGACTCTCAGTCTCCTGCCGTCAACTTTTCCAGCCTCGGGGTTTCTGGTCACCTGATACCTGTCTATCCAGGGCCATTCTGAACCTATTCCTAATGTACCTTTTTACTGTCATTTTGGTAGGCTTCATCCTCAGTTGAACCAAAAGGGGTTTCTGTTTGTGGCTTAGTTCAGACAGGTGGCACTGACAGCACTCATCGAGGATGGCCCTGATGTCGTCACCAGCCAGACTGGCAGGTGGGCTGGGGCAGCGCCACCCTCTTTGCTGGAAGGCTCCTTCCTGGTTCCAACAGCTTCCAACCCTGAGCTGCCAGCTAGGCCTGGGGCAAATGGCAGCTTCTCCCCCAGTGCTGACAAGTCACTGAAGCAAACAGAACATTAGAGTAAAACTAACTTCACTTTTAAGAAGTCTCTGACACTCTCACAAGGCCCACGTTTAGCCTACTTCTGAGCCAGTGGACCTCCCAGTGGATTTCCTAAGGATTCTTGCTCCTGGGAGGGGCGCCTCTGTGTCTGGTGGTCCCAGCACCAAAAGAATTTGTTTTGTTTTGTTTTTGATTCAGAGTCTCGCTGTGTGTCCTGGGCTAGAGTGCAACGGCTCGATCATAGCTCACTACAGCCTTGAACTCCTGGCCTTAACCCATCCTCCTGTCTCAGCCTCCAAAAGTGCTGGGATTGTAGGCAGGAGCCACCGCACTTGAGTGGGTGTTGGATTTTATCAGATATTTTTCCAGCCTAACGACAGAATTTTGGTTCTGCTAGTATGTGTTCATCTTCATTCCTCACGGAGGAAACCTGTGTTGCGCTCAAGGCGCGGTGGCTATGGTGCCTGGCACCAGAAACTAGGGGGAAGTGACCCATGCCTGGAGTGGGCCGACATCTGTGGGGGCCTTTGTGGGAGCCCACAGCAGGTCAGCTCCTCCTTAGTAGGCCATGCCTGGGCCTTTCCTGCTCTCCCAGCTCCAGCTTGTCCCTCCTCAGGGCTTCACCTAGGCTGCTCTCGCCACATGCGTTTGAGAATATGTTCTCACTCCTCAGAATCTTGCACTAGTCTGTCCACCCCAGAGGCCTCCCACACCAGCCCCACTCTTTCCTGTGCTCACATGCCAGTGCTGACACTCGTGACATTTGTGTGGCCTGCTCCCCCGGGCCCAGCGCGCTGGCAGTCAGGTACTCCTGGGGAGTCACGTCCTGCTTTGAGGACCTGGTGGCCAGGGGGAGTGGAGTCACTGGGGGCAGGAAAGGCGGCAGGTGGCAGTGCAGCCTTTCAGGGTGCAGAAGCAGGGTGGGGTGGGGGGGACAAAGGGAGGCCCTTTGGCTGGATGTGCCTGTGGGCAGTAGATCGGGAGCAGAGGGAGTAGGCCGAGGTCTGGGGGTGAGGGCAGGGACCTCAGGGGCACCATGGGGAGAACTTTGACCTGTGGGGCGAGATCGGGGAGTGGGGATGTGATGTTGAGGCACTTGTGGGTGCAGCCTGGTGTGGCTTCACTCTGGAAGGGTCAGTGGTCAGTGCAGCTGCTCTGCAGTAAGTGGTCCGTGGGGCCTGGGTGGCAGCAGGGAAACCAGGCCAGTGAAGCATTGGGTCGGGGCACATTTGTAAGCGAGTCCCCAGGCCTTGTTGGTGAAGTGGACACGGCCCCCAGGGCATGGGCTCTGGCTCACTCCTGGGTGAGTGTGGACCCAAGGACTAAACAGAGCTTGCCATTCTCGCATGGGCTGGTGTCGAGTTTGTGGCTCTAAGCAAGAGAAAATAACACAGGTCTTGCTGCAACTCGCTTTTTCCAATCAAAATTACATTTTTGAGATTTTTCGAGATGTGTGATGTGTAATGTGACTACTTGATGTTAACTGCTGTGTGTTATACAGTGCTGTGTAGTACGTGTGGCCTACGCGGGTTCTGTGCAGAGCGTACACTACAGTGGATACTGTTGCACTGTGTGATTCTTACTTCATTTTCTATCTGTTCCAGCATTGGAGACAGGTGCCGACTGGCACATCACTCTTTTAAACAACAGCACACCTTTGTGCGTTCAACGATATTTGTTATTCTTTTAGTTCAGACTTTAGTTCTTATTGGTCAGCTGAGTATGAAATGATAACCTGGTTATTTTTAAATTCCTGCGTACAGGTGGTGTCGAATATCTTTTCAAGTGTTTCTAGGTTCTCTTGGTTCCTCCACTTATAAACTGCTTTTTGCCCGTTTTTATATTGGGTATTGTCACTGTTTCTTATTTATTTATTTATGAATGAATGAATGAATGAGACAAGGTCTCGCTCCGTTGCCCAGGCTGAAGCTTGGGGCATCGTCACGGCTCATTGCAGCCTGGAACTCCGGGCTCAAGCCATCCTCCAGTCGCAGGCTCCTGAGTAGCTGGGACTACGGGCGCCAGGCTGGCTTTTCCTACTCATGCTGCAGCAACAACTCACCCTTTGTGGCTGTGCGTGGTACAGAGATCATCCTTCATTCGGTGCCTGTCGGCTTTGTTTGTGGGCCCATCATTACTCACAGTTTTTAAATTTGACATAATTAAATTTATCAGTATATTCTTTTGTATATTGAGAAATTTTTCCTCATCCCGAGGTCATAAATACATTCTCCTATATTATCTTGAAAATATTTAAAGTTTTGCTCTTTACAATTAAGTTGTCGGCCCCTGCCGTTGACACTTTGCAGAGAACAAGGTGGAGGTCAAGGGTGGCCAGTTGACTCCGGCTTGCTCCTACGGCCCCCAGGCCCATGAGCCTCACCCTGTGCAAGTTCCCACACACACTCGGGTCTCTCCCCGTGCCAAAGGTAATTTACTGATTCACCATGATTCAATTATGTTATCATTATTTTGTGGATTCTGCTTTAGTATTGTCTGAAGTAACGATGGCCCTTTTTTCTTCCAAGTAAAACTTAAAAATCAGCTTGCCAAGTTCCCTGAACAATCTAGATGAACTTTTATTAGAAAGACACTGAATAAATTCATGGATTTATTTGGGAAGAAGTAAAGTCTTGACAAAATTGAGTCTTCCCATCCTTAAGCAGTGTATCTTACCATCCGTGAGGTCTTTTTCCTACGGCTCAGTAACCGCACGATTGTCCTCGCGGAGGTCTCATACATCCTGGTACCTGCCGTTCCTGGCCCCCACGTTCTCATTGCACACAGTGTCGTTGGAAGTCACATTTACTCATTGCTGCTGAGCCCTAGGAATTCAGCATATTTTTTCATAAGAATTTTCTGTTCTGAAGGTGAACTCTCTCACTAGTCTTTCTTCTTGTCAGTCCTTATGGATCTTCCATGTGTGTGTAGATGGGTCAGCTGTGGGCCTGGGCTTTGCTCTCGTGTGGTGACTGGCATTCCTTCTGCCAGTGCTGTCTCCCTGCAGGTGTGGCTAGGCGCCAGTGCTGTAAAAGTGACCCAGGCTAGTAAACTGCTTCTGGGCTGGGAGCCCTTGGGTAGGACACACAAAGCCAAGGCCCCAGGCAGGGGCACTGGGAGCCATGGCTTTCCTGTGTGTATCCTGTACTGAGCATGCATGGACAGCTGTGACAGAAGCGGCTCCTGCCCAGTGTAAGACTGAGATCGGGGGCTTCTGGTCCCTGTGTGGTCTCAGCCTCCTTCTCCACATGCACCTTGGGGATCTGGGCAGAAGGCCCTGGGTGGCAAAAGGACTCATACCTGTGACCGCCTGATGCCTCCACCTTGGTGGGCCTTGCCCCCTCCTCTGTCCTGCAGAGCTGAGCACAAGAGGGCCAGGCTCTGGCCTGATGGTCAGCTCCCAAGCCAGAGCTCTGGCGAAGCAGAGTGGGCAGGCAGCACAATCCCAGCCTCCAGCAGAGCCAGCACTGAGCTTCATCCTCGGGAAACCTCTCCGCAATTTTGTCTTGCTTATTTGGGCCGGGATAGTGTGGTGCATCCTCCCTGTTCCGCACACTGAAGGAGAGGTTTCTAACACTTCACCTTGGAGTCTCGGGTTTCCCTCCCGTTCCTAGTTTGCTGAGTTTTTACTGAGAATGGTGTTGGATTTTCTTTGGCATCCTCATAGCTCACTATAGCCTCAAACTCCTTGGCTCAAGCAACCCTCTTGCCTCACCCTCCCAAGTAGCTGGGACTGTAGGTGTGTGCCACCATACCCGGCTAGTTTTTTAGATTTTTTTTTTTTTAATTTTCATTTTTTTAAAACGGAGTCTCACTACCTTACCCAGGCTGGTCTCAAACTCCTAGGCTCAAGCAATTGTCCGACTTTGGCCTCCCAAAACGTCAGGATTATAGGCATGAGCTGCTGTACTTGGCTGGGTATTAAATTTTATCACATGTTTTTTCAGTGTCTATTGATGGGGTCACTTGACTATCTTCCTTTAAAATGCTAATATAGTAAATTGCAGAAATATATTTTTCAATTGCTAAACCATTCTTTTATTCCTAAGATAAACTGAATTTGATCATAATTTTAAAAATATATTTTTATTTTATTTGATTTTGCTTGCTAATATTTCTTTAGGATTATGTATATATGTTCAAACTGAGATTAGGCCGGGTGTGATGGCTCACGCCTATAATCCTAGCTCTCTGGGAGGCCGAGGCGGCCAGATTGTTTGAGCTCAGGAGTTCAAAACCAGCCTGAGCAAGAGCGAGACCCGTCTCTACTAAAAATAGAAAGAAATTAATTGGACAACTAAAAATATATACAAAAAATTAGTCGGGCATGGTGGCACATGCTTGTAGTCCCAGCTACTTGGAGGCTGAGGCAGGAGGATCGCTTGAGCCCAGGAGTTTGAGGTTGCTGTGAGTTAGGATGACGCCACGGTACTCTAGCCCAGGCAACACAGTGAGACATTGTCTCAAAAAAAAAAAAGAAAACTGAGATTAGTCCATACTTTTCTTTTCTTTTCTTTCTTTTTTTTTTTTTTGAAGACGGAGTCTCACTCTGTCACTGTGTTGCCTCAGGTAGAGTGCAGTGGTGTCATCATATCTCACAGCAACCTCAAACTCCTGGACTCAAGCAATCCCACCTCAGTCTCCCGACTAACTGGGACTACAGGCCCGTGCCACCACGCCCAGCTAATTTTTGTATTTTTAGTGGAGATGAGGTCTCACTCTAGCTCAGGCTGGTCTTGAACTCCTGAGCTCAAGTTATCTGCCTGCCTCAGCCTCCCAGAGTGCTAGGATTATGGACACGAGCCCCCACGCCCCACCCATACTTTTCATTTTTTCGTGTGTATTTGTATAATTTTGGAATCAAGGGTATGTAAGTCTCATAGCTGGGGATAGTCCCTCTTTTCCCATTTTCCTATTCTCTGGAAAAGTTTATGTAAGATTCGGATTATCAGTTTATTGAATGTTTAGTAAACTATCTATGAAACCAGCAGATCTTGGCTAGTTTGGGGAAGGGGGAGTAGATGATTTTTAACTACAAATTAAATTGCTTTGATGATTTTAGTTGTACTCAGATTTTCTGTTTCTTTTTTAGTTCATTTTGGTCAGTTGTATTTTTCTAGGAGAGTTTCTACTTGGACTTAAATTGTCAACTTTTTTGGCAGAAAAGCAGTTCTCGGAATTCTTGTGTTTTTTCTCCGTCATGACCACATCTGTGTCTCTGTCTTCTCATGCCGTCTGCGAGACTTGGTCCCTTCTTCCCTTGCCTCTGCTCTTTTTAGGTCACCCTTTTGTTTGTTTCCTAAACTCTTGAGTTGAACGTTCAGATGATTTCCAGATATACAGTGTGGTCCTAAATAATTGTGAATTTTCATTATGATTTCTTTTTTTGACCTATGGGTTATTTTTCCAATTTTCTAAATCAGGTTAAAATACACATAAAATTTGCCATTATAACCATTTTCAAATGTGCCGTTCAGGGGCATCAAGTGCATTCCTGGCGTAGTACAACCGCCTCTCTCTAGTTCTAAAACATTTTCGTCGCCTCAGAAGGAGACCTGTCCCACTGCCGCCCCTCTCCAGCCCCGCCCCCCCGGCCTGGCCTCTGTCTGTGGATGTGCCTGTCCTGGACATTTCAACTAAATAGAATCACACAAAATGTGGCCTTTGGTGTCTGGCTCTTTCGCTGAGCATCATGTTTTTGAGGTTCATCCACATTGTAGCCAGTGTCCGAGCTTCATTCCTTTCTGAGGCTGAATGATGCCCCTTGTGTGGAGGGACCACAATTCGTGTGTCCACTCCTCTGCCGGTGGGCACTTGGGCTGCCTCCATGTGTTAGCTATCATGGATGATGTTGCTGTACATGGGCATACAAATCTCTCTTTAAGACTCTATTTTCCATTCTTTTGTGTGTATATTCAGAAGTGGAATTGCTGTTTCATATGGTAATTCTATTTTTAACTTTCTGAAGAACCACTACACTGTTTTCCGCAGCAGCTGCACCATTTTATTATGTATTCCACCAACAACACACAGTGGTTCCAGTTTCTCCACATCCTTATCAACACTTTTTCTGGGTTCTTTGGTAGTAGCCATCCTAGTGGGTATGAGGTGATATCTTACTGTGGTGTTGATTTATCCCTAATAACTAGTAATGACGAGCAGCTTTTCACGTGCTTATTGGCCATTTGTATATTTTCTTAGAGAAATAGCTAAAGTCTTTTGCCTTTTTTTTTTTTTTTTTTGGAGACAGGGGTCTCACTCTGTTTCTTGGGCTAGAGTGCAGTGGCGTCCTCATAGCTCACTGCAACCTCAAACTCCTGGACTAAAGCAATCCTCCCACCTCAACCTCCCAAGTAGCTGAGACTATAGGTGCATACCACCCTGGCCAGCTAATTTTTATTTTTTGTAGAGATGAGGTCTCACTGTTGCCCAGGCTGCTTTTGCCCATTTTTGAATTGGATTGTTCTTGTTGAGTTACCCATGGGTTATTTTAAAAAGTACATGTTGAAAATTCTAAACATCAAAACATACTATATGACAACAGTAATTAAGACATTATGTTACAGGCATGAAGACAGACTCATAAATCAATGGAACAAGTTCTAAAATCTAGCAATAAACCTTTAGATTTATGGTCAGTTGTTTTTCAGCAAAGACGCCAAGGCTCATTCACTGGGGAAAGAATGGTGTTTTCAACAAATGGTGCTGGGTCAGTTAGATATCTACATGCAAAAAGATGACTCTGGGACCTTGGGTCGGACCAAGAATTCTCATATTCTGTTACAAGTGTTATAGCAAGTGGTCCCGAGCGGCACGTGGAGAGTCAGAGAATCAAAGTTTATTAGCCGGCGGGCTCAAAGGGGCCTCGCCACCAAATTCTGAGCCCCGTCTGCCCAGTTTTTCCTACTTTTATTAAGTTGTGGGTCTGGGGGTAGGGCGTCAGGTGGTTAATGCCCACCAGGTAATAGGTTAGTTGATGCGTCAGATAATAGATTTAGCATTATGCTGATATGCCAGGTAATAGATTAGTTAATGGGCCAGGTAATAGGTTAGTATTATGCTGATGCAGGTCTTCCATGAGGGGTAGGGATCTCAGGTGGTTGATGTGCCAAGTAACAGATGGGGCTTTTCCTTGTCATTCCCCCCTTTGATGCCCTTATATGTCTACTATAGGACATCATTTCCCAGTGGGTATAGTAAGTCCAACAAGCTGGCTTGCCCCCTGGGGCTGTACAGGTTCGAATATCACCTATAATGGTGCCAGTCCGGTATTTCTTTCCCCCGCTGTGGCACACCTCAGCCTGACTATAACATGTCTTTGGCATGTAGGTGTGGACTGTGAAACCTCCCGTGGTCCAGAAGCCTCAAGTAATCCCATTAGTGGAGGGAATCCAAGTCCTAGCATAATAAGCCTCAGGGCAGGGTTTCTCTGCCATAGTTGTTAGGGTGAGTGCCCAAGCAGGAGGAGGGTAGGAACTGAGGCAGGAGTAGACATCCTATAATGAGCCAAAATACCACAGTTAGAGACGCCCTCTGCAGTCCAGTCCAGTCTCCCGGAGCTACCGCGGAGAGTCCAATCCCCAGTAGTCACTACAACCCTAGTGAGGGCTAGGGCCAGTGGTCCCATTTACTCCTGTTCAGTCCTGGGTGTGGCTGTCCTCGTTGGGAGATGATTAAGCTGGATCTTTAGCGGGTTCTGCTAGTCCTGATGTGCAGTCCAGAGATCAGCTTCGTTGTCTGGTTCAGCCATTTTCACCCGGGAGTGATGGATCCACGGAGCGATACCTGCAACTTTAAGAGCAGTGGGAGCAACTAGTATCACAGTATGGGGACCTTTCCAGGTGGGCTCTAGGGGTGTTCTTTTCCAGTCCTTTACCCAGACTAGGTCCCCAGGTTGGTGGGGGTGGACAGGGAGACCCAGGGCGATAGGGGTTTTTTTCTAGGACGGTGTGGTGGATACGGTACATAGTTTTGGCTAAGGCTTGGAGGTGTGTGTTTATGTTCAATTCCCCTAGTTGTCTAATGTCTCCCCTTAATCACTTGATGAGTGAGGGAAGTCTACGGAACAGGATTTCAAAGGGCGAATATCCCGTGGGCCCCTGTGTACGCCTGACTCTGAACAGGGATAGGCTTAGCGTGTCTACCCAGGGTAATAGTGTTTCCTGACATAGCTTCGCTACAGTGGTCTTGAGGGTCTGGTTCATGCGCTCTACTTCCCCTGAGCTCTGTGGCCTGTAGGCTGTATGTAGTTTCCATTTGATTCCTAGTGCCTTGGTGAGGGTTTGCATGACCTCCGCAGTGAAGCTTGGTCCGTTGTCTCTGCCAAAGGAGAGTGGCAGACCGTAGCTGGGGATGATTTCTCTCAGTAGTGTTAGAGCAGAATTGACCGGGAATAGACCAAGATGCACACAGAAATATGGCAAAACAGGTTTATATACGCTGGCGGACTCAGAGAGGAATTTTTCCTCCCAAATTCTGAGCCCCGAATAAAGAACGTAGCAGTCTTTTATACATTTTGCTTGTTAATGAGTAAGGAAGTGGAGCATAGTTACAATGAGGTCATTTTTTAACGGGGGCAAGGTCCGGAGCAACCTTAGTTCCAGGTACAGAGTTCCTATGGAATGTCTTTCTGTCTTATCTCACCTTAGCTGGAGTTGTTGCAAGCGGTTTATAGCTGCTTAGGGAAGACAATGGGGTAGAGCCCTGGCAGTGGAATTTTCCACTACAGTAGAAGCTTTGCCACTTCCCTAGCCTTTTCTGTCCGGGTAGGGACTGCCTCAGCCCAGCCTGAGAAGGTGCATATCACTACCAGCAGGTATTTATAGCCCCGACATGGTTTTACTTCTGTGAAATCAACTTCCACATCCTGGAACGGAGAGGTTCCGGTATACTGAATTCCTGGGGTGGGTCTAGGCCTCACCGCTGCATTGTTTTTAGCACAGGTCTGGCAGCGGGCGCTGACTGCTGCAGTGATAGACGGAAGTTTGGCGATATACTAGTACCGGGTGAGTAGCTGCATGAGGGCTGTTTTCCCTAAGTGAGTCAGGTTGTGATGTCGGTAGACAATAGAGTATGCTAATTTATTGGGGATAAAGATGTTATGGTTCCATAGGTGCCACCAGCCGTCTGAGTCCTTCTTGGCCTTCTCCTGCTCTGCCCACTGATTCTCTTCTGGGGTGTATTTTGGTTCTTTGGGCCACTCAGGTGCTAAGAAGATTTGTCAAGGGGTTGGAGTGTTATCTCTGAACATCCTTGAGTGGCTGCTTTTTTGGCTGTTTGGTCTGCCAGGCAGTTGCCGGGGATGATTGGATCTGTGTCCTTTTTGTGCCTCCAACAGTGGATGACCACAATTTTTTTGGCTTCCAAACTGCCTCCAACCGTTGGAGGATTCCATCCCCATTTTTGATCTCCTTTCCATTTGTAGTCAGCAGTCCCCTCTCCCTGTAAATTGCCATGTGGATAGGTATTGTGGCAAAGGTATACTTAGAGTCTGTTTATATGGTTTGCCTTCTTGTCCTGGGCATGTCTCAGAGCTTGGATGAGGGCCCCATAGCTCTGCTCTTTGGGCAACCACCTTTGCGACAAAGGGGATGACATGACTTCACCACCTGTGGTGACTGCGAAGTCCGCCAGACATTTCTCATCCTAGATAAAACTATTGCCATCCATCTAGAGCTCTAAGTCTGGTGCTGGCAGACGACTATCTTTCATATCTGGCCGGCAGGCATAGACTTCTTCTATCACCTCGGTGCAATCATGGTCTGGGGGCCCTGGCTCAGTGGGTAGGAGTGTGGCTGAATTCAAGGTCTGTACAGTCTCCAGGGTGATCTGTGGATTTTCACATTGCAGTTCTTGGTATTGTGCTAACTGGGTTCTTGAGAGCCACCAGTGCCCTGAGGTGTTCATTAGAGATATTACTGTATGAGCAACTCACATATGATGCTTCTGTCCCAGTGTGAGTTTGTCTGCTTCCTTGACTGGCAGAACAGTGGCCACCAGTGTGCAGAGGCAAGGTGGCCCTCCTCCCACTACTGGATCCAATTGTTTTGACAAGTAAGCCACTGGTCTCTGCCACGGGCCCAGAGTTTGAGTCAAAACCCTGAGAGCCACTTGTTTCTTCTCATGTAAAAACAGGTTAAAGTCTTTGGTGAAGTCAGTACCCCTAGTGTGGGGTCTCTTTTTAGTAAGTCTTTTATTTCCTGGAAAGCCCTTTCCTGACTCTCAGCCCATTCCAATTCCTTGCTTTCAGGCCCACTTAGAACTTTGTATAGAGGCTTGGCCTTTAGGGAGAATCCTGGGATCCAGATGCGACAGAATCTGGCCACTGCGAGGAATTCTCTGAGTTGTCTGCGACTGGTCGGCCTGAGCATTGTACACATGATGTGCTTCTGCTCATGTCCCAGTGTCTGGCACCCCTGAGTGATGTGGAAACCGAGATATTTTACCTGTTGCCTGCAGATCTATGCCTTTTTCCAGGAGACTTTGTATCCTTTGTCAGTGAGCAGTTGGAGCAGGCACCGGGTCTCCCTCCTCTGGTTGGGCTTGCTAACAGGAGGTCATCTACATACTGTAGAAGTATGCAGGGGGTTTCTACTCATGGAAAGGAGATGAGGTCAGTGGCTAGAGCCTCCATGAATAAAGTTAGTGCATTTTTAAATCCCTGTGATAGTCGCGTCCAGGTCAGCTGGGTTTTCCTTCTAGTCTGAGGATCCTCCCACTCAAAGGTGAATAGGCACTGGCTCTTTGGAGCGAATCACATGCAGAAGAAGACATCCTTTAAGTCCAAGCAGGAGAACCAGTCAGCATCAGGAGGAACGAGGCCCAGAAGGATGTATCGATTTGGTTCCACTCAGTGGAGAGTCACTGTAGTCTCATTAATCAGTCACAGATCTTGGACAGGCTGGTATCCATCTCTGTTGGGCTTTTTCAGTGGCAGGAGGAGAGTGTTCCATGGGAATTAGCATTCAACCAAAGTCCTCTCCTGCTTGAGCCTATCAATGTGTTCCTGAATTTCCTTTTGAGCCTCCTTGGGGATGGGGTACTGTCATCTCCTGGTCGGTTGGGCTCCCGGTTTCATCTCAATCACCAGCGGTGCATGTTGGTGTGCAAGACGGGGGGGGCGTTGTCCTCCGCTCATACCGATGGAAAATCCTGCCAAAACTCAGGCAATTTCTGTTCCTCTTTGGCCTCATGGTATAGCTTCCATTCAAACTCCCAGGCCAGGATGACCACCATTATGAGAGTCTCTGGGGCACCAAGTGTGAGGCTTGCAGTGCCTTTTGGGGGAAGGTGATCTGGGCTTCCAGTTTGCTCAGGAGATCCCAACCTAGGAGGGGAACAGGGCAGTCAGGTATGCATAGGAATTCATGTCTTATCTGATGGCCCCCCATCCGGCATATTCAGGATTGGCAGAAGGGCTGAGCTACTCAGGTTCCAGTGGCTCCCACAATGGTGGTTTCTCACTTCATAAGTGGAGCCACTAGGGTTGTTACCACCGAGTGTTCTGCCCCAGTGTCTACCATGAACGTTATTGGTCAGTCCCCTACTTCCATTATGACCGGAGGCTCCCAAGTGCAAAGAGTTGAGGAACACATTCAGTTCTATTCCAAGTTGACCCCAGTAAGACCAATGAGTTCCTGGGTCTCAGGTCCTGCTGGAAGCCCCTGGGAAGGTTCCTGTTTGGCGGTGAATGGTTTCTTTTGTTGGGGCATTCATATTTCCAGTGACCAATCCCCTTACAAGAGGTGCACTGGTCAGGCTTCAGGGTCCCTTCTTTCCTGGGTCCTCCTTGCCTGGAGGGCCAGGTCTCTTGGCTGGATCAGGTCTTCTGAGGGTAGCGGCCAGGAGAGAGGCTGTTTCATTTTCTTGTCATTCTCCCTCTGGACAGTTTGGTCTTGATTAACATAGCCCTTCTGGGCCACTTCCATCAGCTGCATGATGTTCATTCCTGCAAACCCGTCAAGTTTCTGGAGTTTCTGTTGGATGTCAGTATAGGACTGTCTAACAAATGCGTCATTCACCATCTGCTGATTTTCAGACACCTCTGGGTCGAAGGGTGAGTAGATTCGGTAGGCCTCACAAAGGTGCTTGTAGAATTTGCTCGGTGATTGCTTCAGCTTATGGGTGATCAGAGTGACTTTGTTCATGTTGATTGGTTTTCTGGCTCCCTCCCAGACTCCATGGAGAAGAGCTTCCCAATACCTTACGAGCATCGAGCGCCCACTCGGGGAGTTGAAATTCCAATCCAAGTTGGTCTCGGATGCTGCTCTCTGTGCCTGCTGCTCCATGTCCAAGGTCCTTGCTGGAGCCTGATCTTGGAGCCACCTCTGGGTCCCAGCTACAATCCGACATTGTTCTTTTGTATTAGAAAGGAATTTATTTATTTCATCTAATTTATCCAATTTGTTGTCATA
>CAUYSK010058723.1:0-18529 GCA_963575035.1 Avahi laniger | reverse complement strand
AGGAGAAAACTCAGACCTCACTCTTTGTGTCTCCACTTGACCCAATTCGACCCCAAATACTTTGTCAGGACATTCGTACACACTCTCCGGTGCTATGTGTCTGCTCATCACTGTCCTTCGCAAAGCCTGCAGCACTTCACTCTGGACTACATTAAATTGAAATGTACTTTAATTTGTCTTCTCAGATCAACAAATCTGAGACTAAAGTTTCTGACAGACAGACTAAGTGCAACAACAGGATGAAGATGCGAAGAGGTAACGCAAGGGAATATACTTAGGAAGATCAAAACTCCACTAAGGGCTGGGCGCCGTGGTGACTCACGCCTGTAATCCCAGCACTCTGAGAGGCTGAGGTGGGAGGACTGCTTGAAGTCAGGAGTTTGAGACCAGTCTGAGTGAGAGTGAGACCCCTGTCTCTACTAAAAAGAGAAAAATTACCAGGAGGATTGCTTGAGCCCAGGAGTTTGAGGTTGCAGTGAGCTATGATCATGCCACTGCTCTCGTGCCCAGGCAACAAAGCAAGACCCTAGCTCCAAAAAAAAAAAAAAAAAAAAATCCAAAACTGTAATACAAGGGGTTGAGGAGTAAAAATACCTTAGAAGCAGAACGGGAACTAGCAATATAACAACTGGAAGTCAATTTCAAGCGGCAGGAAGCCCAGAGCGACATATTTTTTTTAGCTAAACTCTTGCTGAGTCAGGGGTCAGAAGACTTTTTTTTAGAGACGTGGTCTGCCTGTGGTTCCCAGGCTGGAGTGTAGCGGCTATCCACATGTGTGAACATAGCACCATAAAGCCTCACACTCCTCCTGGGCCTGTGCAATCATCCTGCCTCAGCCTCCCAAGCAGCTGAGAATACAGAAAAGACTATTTTTTTAAAGAAATCATTTTGAGTGGGAAAGTCCAAAGAGGATCTAATGACTGCAGATCGACATCTGTGAGGAAAAGTTTAAAACCAGGATGATGTAGCCCAGAGGTCATAAACGCCAAGTGACTTCAGTGACCAGGCAGGTTCTGTGAGTGAACCGTGTGCACTGGGAAGTGGAGAGAACAGAGGATTTGTGCTCTGTCCAAAGTGCACAGGGGCTGCTCACGTCCAGCTGATTAGTGCTCTCTAGAAACATCAGCTAGATTTTTTGATTTCTGTCAAAAGAATCTGGAAATGTTCCAGCTCTTAGGGAAATTGGTAAAAAAAAAAAAAAAAAAGCTGGAAATGTGTGTGTATGGTGATGTCAGGTTTTGGGGTCTGTAATGTCGATTCTTGGTGCACTCATTGCTAAAAAATGACCAAAGACGCACCAAAGTAAGGCAAGCACGAAAATGAGGTTTATTGAGGAGAAAAAGATAGGATTATAGAGCAAGAGTGACATATAGGTTTACAGAGCATGATACATATGCCACAGATGACGACCGGACCCATTGCCATAGCAAAAGGGAGAGAGGGAAAAAAAAGGTCTTGGTTATGGTCTCGGACTTGTTTTATAGTGTCCGGATTGGGACCTCCCTCGTGGCTCAGATGTCACCCTAGAACCACTTTGATTGGACAGTTGGGAGTTGCCCCAGTCTTACTACGCATGCGGATTGTTCTAGGTCAATTTCTTTCTTTTTTGAGACAGAGTCTCGCTCTGTTGCCCTGGCTAGAGGGCCGTGGCGTCAGCCTAGCTCACAGCAACCTCAGACTCCTGGGCTCCAGCAATCCTACTGCCTCAGCCTCCCGAGTAGCTGGGACTACAGGCATGCGCCACCATGTCCGGCTAATTTTTTCTATATATTTTTAGCTATCCAATTAATTTCTTTCTATTTTTGGTAGAGACGGAGTCTCGCTCTTGCTCAGACTGGTTTCGAACTCCTGAGCTCAAACGATCCACCCGCCTCCGCCTCCCAGAGTGCTAGGATTACAGGCGTGAGCCACTGTGCCCGGCTCTACGTAAATTTCTGTACTCTATGGTACCCATGCTGCTTGGCCCATGGGCTAGAGAGTCCTCTGCATTCTTTTGCAGTCGGCACACTAATTTCTGACCCACAGATTCACAGGGTAATTCCTCCTCCCCCACGTATGGCAGTCACTCAGGACAGCATTAAGGTGGGGCCGCACCAGGATGGGGGCCCAATTTGTCCCTGGGAGACCCGGAATCCCTGCTATCTACCTAATAGTGGGACAGGGGGTGGGCAGATAGAGACAGTATCAAAGATAGGAGGGAGAAATCAACTAATCAGGAAAGAACAAGTCATTGTTCAGGACAAAAAAGGAAAGAAGGAAAAAGGAAGTCAGCCAGTGAGCCATGTTCCTTGAGTTAGCCTTTAGAGAAGTCATCTTAAAGATGCTGAGAATCAGATAGATTACCCATTTGAGCATCATTTTCTACTGACATTCATTTCTTCCCCTCTGCTCCTGGCACCATGAGAACACCCTGTGCAGGGCATATGGAATTAAACAGACAATGACAGTGCCGGAGCACAGTTTCTCTACCTTCAGCGTGCAAAGGAAAACCACCTAAGGATCTTGTTAAAATGCAGACTCTGACTCAAGCAGATCTGGAGTAGAGCCTGAGATGTTCATTTCTAATGAGCTCCCATGTATAATGCTGCCGGTTCACATTTTGAGCAGCAAGATTTTAGAACAAGTTCTTTAAACTTTTGAGCACAATTGCATTTTACATGGCAACGTAGAATACATTGAAACAGAAATTTCACAAGAGAAAACTTAATTTTCTTATACGGAATGTACCTTGATATTTTTATTCCATTTGTCAACCTGAAATAATCAGAGTCAGAATGTAGTTTGGACAGACTTTACTGAAGTGCAAAAGTTGAAGACTGCATCCCAGGACACACTTCCAAGTTGCCTGGGTGAGTGCTCCGGAGAATAGAAGAGAGGGTCACGATTTTTAAAGAAAAAAGGATGGATCACGAGAGGGCGGCGATTGCAAAAGCTGTTTGCAGGAATTCTCATTAGTTTACAGAATTAACATTGTTAGTGATTGGCTATACATTGTTGAACGGTAGGGTGCACGGCATTTTATGGCCACTCGGTCTCAGCAAGTGGCTTCAAGAGGTGATTATTTAACTCAGGGGAAAGTGACTGCTATTACATTTGAAATGCTTCTCTTGGCCTGATCATTTGAAGGGGCTCACATTCTTCAGATAAAAGGTGTTTTTCTTTCTCATATTCCAATATTTTATTCTATTTGTTATGCTATACTTTATTTTTAAAACACTGGTCATGACTCACTACATTTCATGGCCCACTAATAAACTTATGATATATATTTTGCAAAACATTTTTATTAAATTTTTTTTGCTTTTATTTCTATTAAATTTTTACTCAAACCCTTTCTATTACTTTTTAAAAACCTGAATGTCTTTCCATGTCCGCAGAGGACAGGCAGAACAAAAACGAGGCTATAATTGTTGTTTGTAGAATGCAGGCCAAGAGTGACGAGAGTAACAGCTAATAGGGGTTGAGCATCTACTATTTGCTGGGTGTCTCAATTTGTTTTGTGCTGCTCTAACAGGATACCACAGACTAGATAATTTATAAAGAACAGAAACTTATTTTCTCACAGTTCCAGGATCTGGGAAACACAAGATCAAGGCATTGACAGAGTCAGTCATCTGGTGAGGGCTGCTTTCTGTCTCTGAGATGGCACCTTGTGCTATGTTCTCTGGAGGGGAGGAATGCCGCGCCCTCATATAGCACGCAGCACAAGGATGAGCGAGGGCTGTGTGAAGCCGTAATCCCACTCAGGAGCGAGGAGCCCTCATGGCCTAATCACCCCTTAAAGGCTTCACCTCTCGGTGCCGTCACATTGGCCATTGAGTTTCAACACCTGAATTTTGAGGGGACCTATCAAACCATACAATTAGGAGTATGGTTAAGCACATTTATTCCAGGACCAGAACACGGGTTAAGTGCGTGGCTTCCAGAGGCAGATTATTTGGGTTCTAATCCCAGTTTAGTCACTTACAAACTGCAAAAACTTGGACAAGTTACTTAACCTGCCTGTGTCCCAGTTTCCACATCTGTAAAACTGAGATAACAGTAGCACACACACAGCCAACGGGGCTTTTGCAAGGACTGCTGTGTGTGTAAAGCGGTGTATGTTCAGGACAATGCACTGCACACAGCAGAGGCCATTATCATTATTATTATATTACTAACTACTTCATAGGATTCATATCATTCAGTTTTGTAACAATCCTGCGAGATAGGATAGCAGAACAAACGAGTGGCCCAGTTTACAATCATTTTTACCTGCTTCTCTACTGACGGGATTCCTGTTTTATTCAGAGCATCCATCCCTCACAGGTGACTTGAGGGTGAATCCTGGTTAATAAGGAGATCACAATAAGCCTGTCCCCTTGCCAGTGACTGCTTAAGGAAGGGCATATGAACTAATCTGGCCAATGAGGCATCTGGAAAATGTTTCCTCTCCCTTAAAGTAAAAGAGAAGGAAAAAACAGCTTATCTGCTCACACTGGATGTTGCTTTGTCTACATGTGATGCCGGAAACTATAGCACACATTTGGCATAAGGGAGGCCAGTGGAGAACAACGTGACTCACAGACACAGGTAGGTAGAATTATCATCTTCGTTACAGATGGAAAGGCAAGGCCTAAACAGGTACAACAAATTTCCAAAAGTCATACACCGGGTGTCGCCTATTCTTTATCCACTATGCTACAATAGCTATGTTTTTAAAGAACAGATAATCACTTTGTAAAATGCCCTAAGGATATGAATTGACAGACAAGGAAAACATTCCAGAATCAGTTGTCCATCTCAAGACCTTTCAGGTCAGTTCCGATGGTCATTTGCTGGAGGTAGATAGGTGATCCTGTTAACGTGTACAGCATTTATGTATTTAATTTGTGCCATACTCTGCCACTAGTACATGTCTTTTACTTTGTAATTATTATCTTCTTGTTACATGCATATGGATTAGTTTCTCTCTAACTAGGCTGTAGATTCCATAATTATTCTGGTAACCTTAACCAAAGGTGTTATTGACTAGTCAAAGATTAACACATTCTTGTTTTCAGACTATCTATGTTTTTAACATACATCTTACCTAAAAGAATTTAAATAGTATGAAATTTCAGAGACTCCGGCAGGCATATAAGAGATGCTTGAGAGCAAGGTGACCACTTTCATACCCCTAAAAATAACACCCCTTTAAAGAGCTGCCTTAGACTTTGGAGTCTGACATTGTTCTTCAAAAACTTAGCAGGCACAATATTCTCCATGGCAACGCCTCTTATTATTTCAATGAAAAAAGGAATACCTAAATTAAAAAGTGTTATGTATGTATTATATTTAAAATTAACAGTTACTTTAAAAACTCACAACCCCATTTAATTTTTTGATCAATGTTTTGATTCTAAGAAACACACTTTTATTTCACATTTTAGCACCTATGAAATCAGATAGTATCTTGCATTATTTGTCAGCCAGGCAGCAATCATGATGCAGTTGCTGTTGACTGTACATGCACAAATTTTTAGTTATTTCTGGTGGCAAGAGTAAAAACTATACCCTCTGTCATGTTAAGATCACCCAAGCTATGGCTGTTGTCTAAACACCTTTTGGGGATACCTTTTGATAAGACAAAGAAAGCCATAATATCAGTACTTGTGAGTGGATGTCAGAAACTCGGGGGGGAAATGTAATGATAGTAGCAAAGCAGTCTTTTTGAAATGCTGCAACAGCATCCAAAGGCACTGATAAACCTGATTCAAAAAGTGAATCTGAAAAGCTAGACTCCAAAGAAATTTTAGGAATACTTTACCTAATTATTTTGCTTCTTTTTTCTTTTTTCTATTTACAAGAATGCAATATGAAAGAAATCTATGTCTAAGTCAAAAAGAACTTTCAACTAGCAAAAAAAAGAAAGTTCTAAGTATCAAAAAGTATTGTGTCATAGTCAATCATCATTTATTTTTCTTTCTTAATGGTACCTAAAATAATGGAGGATCTTCCAGTCAATGGCATCTTGAGATTTATGGAATATAATATTATTTATAATACAGCAAACAGGATCAGAAATGCTGAATGACTTACACGTACACTTTCCATAGGACTAGAAGAGAGATCTTTGCACTGCAATATTTTGCGTTTCTTTTGGTATCAGCACATGAACCAGTTTCCCAAGCAGCCTTCTAATCTAAGGATTCCATTTGGAGATAGTATTTGCCATCCACGGAAAGTTACGAATATTTTTTTCCTCTAAAACACATATGAAATACAAAATGATACGGCAAGGGTAAGTGTTTTCACTTAATATATTAATAAGTCACTGTGAAGGAAAAAGTTAACTGTCCAGATTTTAGGCAGGGACTGCAGTGATTTAAAGCACAAATTATATATATTAGAGGAAAAGGCACACTGTGCACATGTGCTCTGTCTGCTTGTGACAACCACGTTCCGTCAGAGCCTGTCAGCCCCTGGAAAGAGTCGTATGCATTTGCTATGTTGACCTGCAAAACACACAGTGCCAAATGTTCTAAATCATCATATTTCTTGTTTTTCTGCTCCTGTAGTCTGTACTCAGCATGCAACACTTCAGTTTAGAAACAAAAACCGTTTTAACTCCAGTTATCTGTCAATAATGATCTGGAAACTAAATCACAGACTATCCAGATGGTCGGGGCTATGGAAGGGAAAGGACAAAATCCAAGAGAACTTTTCCTGCCACGAGGCCTTTAGAGCAGTCTGCCAAACCGACAGTTTATGGGTGGTACCGACTAGGGCTTGCGAAGGGGTCGGGGTTGAGGATGGAAGTTGGGGCACAGGGACAAGAAAAAGTCTTCTGTGCTGTAAAAATGCTAACAGACCTGCTCTCAGTCAGACCAAAGATATTAAAATCCCTATACTGATTTTATTCTCCCTTTTTAAAAACAAGTTATGGCTATTTAAAAAACTGATTTAGGGCCAGATTTTTTTCCTAGTGTGATCTGAACAGCGAGTCACATTTAAAGATTTTCAGGCAGTAATTTCTTCAACACAATTTTTCGCCAGTCCTAAATAAGAAAGTACTAAGTAAAGTCTCTAATAGCCTTAAACCTGAATTATTTCTTGTGCAAATCTAAAATATCCAGGCCCTATGTTCAAGAAGAGGAAAAAACAATCATCGGCCAGAGTTTGTTCTTCTGAGTTATTCTCCCTGTCTGCGCTTGCCATGTGGCGGTTTCCTCTTCAGGACATGTTATGTAAATAATCAGGAGTGCATCTCGGTCCTTCTTGGAGATTACGTCGGAGTTAAAAGAAGAAAACCTTGAGAAATCTCTTCTTATAAAGGTTTTGGCCAAAAAAAATTTTTTTTTTATTTGGTATACTTTTTTCTTAAAATGATAGAAGGCTTGCAGAAAACCTGCTTTGAAATAATAAAACATAAAATTTGATAAATGGACAGAATTCCTTTCTCCAAATGAGTTTTCTTTTTTATTACCCATACTAATTAAAATTTTATTCCAGAATGCTTTCAAAAATATTCCATCTTGTTGTCATTTTCATCTGCATTATTTTCAGAGAAGCCAGTCTGGAAATTTTTCAGATTTCTCTGATTACTTCCAACAAATGAATATCTATGTTCCTGCAGAACAGTTATTCTCAAGAGGGACAATTTTGCTCTCCCCACCCGCTGACCCCCAGCCCCAGGGAACATTTGGCAATGTCTCGGTATGTTCCAGTTGTCACAACGGAAGGGGGCAGGGTGTGCTGTGGGCATCTAGTGGGCAGAGGTCGGGGAAGCTGCTAAACATCCTACAGTGCACAACACAGCACCCTACGACAGAGAACTATCCTGTCCAAAATGTCAATAATACCAAGTTTTAAAACCTTGATATGGAAATTATCTTTGTTTCTCTTTAATTTGAAATGTGCAGTGTGCCCCAAGGCCCTCGGGACATAATTTAGTTCACAGAGAGAGAAAACAATTTTGCACGAACCCTCTCTGCCATGTGCACAGCTAGCTCCCTCAGCCGGGAGGCGGTGAATTCTTGCCGGGACTTCTCCAATAGCCTCGCCAAGGATCTTCTTGTTTGTTCCTCTGCGCCCTCTCTTCTCCCCTGGAGCAGCCAGAGTGGCGGTTTCCCATAGCTGTAGGTCATGTCAGGGTCCGTGTCCTACGATACCTGCAGGATTTCCCTCGTGCTTCCCTCTGCAGCCTCCCACCGCACAGCCTGGGGCCGCGCTGGCTTTCTTTGGGTTGTTCCTAAGGCTTTGCTGGCCCCTCTCTATTGCCTCTTGCCTTTCACATCTAACCTCGGTTCCAGGAAGCCTTCTTCAACCCATCATCTTCTATGAGCTCTCATGGCTCCTATATTTTTCTCTTGATACTCCTCACAGTTTGCATTAATTATACACTTGTGTAATTTTTTTTAATAACATCTCTCTCTGTCAGCTCACCATAAATTTTATGAGGGCAAAGTCCCTACCTAAATTGCTCGTTGTTGCCTGTCCAAGACGCAGCACAGTACCTGGTATAGTAGCTCAATTGATGGTACTGAATGAATGGATCCATATTTTGCCTTCTAGGATAAGTTAACACAATTGATAAGGATTGGGATAAATGTCTTACGTGTATCAAAATGCCTTAATAAATCTGCTTGCTATGAAAAGGGAAACACTGAAAGGCATAGGTTAGGTAGGAAGAGTTTAAAATGTTAAACTGCTTTGCATAATGAAGTAAGAATTAAAGGCCTGAGAATGGGAGGTGACTGGAGGACCCTCGAAATTATAACAGGAAGCCATATATTAAAGAGTTACTGAAATTCTCTATGACAGGGACTAACTACTAGATTTTAGGAGAGCCGTGCTAATGACTTCGAAGTTGTTTCCTGTACTGTGCAGCTCTCTAACCCTTTATTGTTCATGCAAATTCCCGTAAAACTTGCACACTAGACCTCGTATTAGTGAAATGGGAGTAATCCAGGTTGTGTTCAGTGTTGGGAATAGGATAGAAAAAAGACATCAGGGAGGGGCAGAGCCTGAGATATCAACAGGTCACAGCAAATTGGAGTAGAATGACTAGAAATATAAGCCCCTGGAGGATTACAAGGATGCTGCGTTTTCATTATATTATAAAAAGGGCTTGAGTCGATCTTATTTAAATATTTAAAGGCTAATTGCTCCCAAGCAGGTGACAGGCGCTGGAATCTAGAGTATATAATAACGTAAAATGAGCAAAGGAAGGGTTAAGCAACATGACATTTAAGGTCTCTTTTTTGAAATTTCCCTCCTTTATTCATTCTAACATCATTAAAGGCTGAAGCATGAATCTGAGAATAATTGCTTTTAATTATTTAATATTTCAATGTGTGTACATTTCCTCTGGTTTGCCCAAGTGTTTTTTTTTTGTGTGTGTGTGTTCCTTTAACATTCATCTGACAGATAGGGGAAATTGTACTTACCTTTTATTCTGAAGTTCCCAGAAGGGTTTGAAACTTGCTAACTAAAAGTCACCAAGTGACTCATTATGGAACATAAGAAAAGGGAAATATTAACTCTAACAGGATACAGGTAAAAGAATTACAACCTCTTCACTGCTACTATTTAAATCACACTGTTAGCTAATGTATTAATACATAGGTTCTGTTTTTAAGTGCTTTCACATATCAATTCCCTATATCTTACCAACTCCACAAGGTAGGTAATATCATTATCTCCATTTCAAAGAAAAGGAATTTGATGTACAGAGAGGTCAAATACTTGCTCAGGGTCACACAGCTAGTAAGTAGTGAGGCAGGATTAAAACTCAGGCAATCTTTCTCTGGAGGCTACACACTCCGGAGGCTAACAGATGTTCATTCATGCCTCAATTTGATTATGTTCATACTGCCTGGTTGGCTTTTCAATATGGTGCAGTGGTAGGTAAAAAACAGGATGACCTCTCAGCTAATGCCACCTCTGTACTTTGTTGGCTCAATCCAGAGAAACATCCTTGAGTTCTGTCTTTCTCTTACATCTCACATTCAACTTGTCAGGAAGCTTCCATCGCTCTGCCTTCAAAATATACCCAGACCCCAACCGTTTCTCACCGTCTTCACTACTACCATCCTGGTCTAAGTCACTGTCCCCTCATCCCTGGAGTATTGCACACCCTTGCCCCTTTAACAATTTATTCTCAAACAGCAGCCGGAGAGATCCTTTAAAATGAAAAGCCAGATCAAGTCACTTGCTTTCTCAAAGCCATTCAGAGTGAAAGCCAAATTTGTTACAGTGATCTACAAAGCCCTCTACCCTCTGGACCTTGTCCCTTGTCATTATCACTGCGGTGACCTCCTGCCCTACCACTCTCTCACACACACAGCATTCTACCCACACCTGACTACTGGCCCGTTTTCGAATATTCCACACACGTGTTCTGCCTTAGAGCTTTTGCACTGGGCATTGCCTCTGCTTGAAATTCTGCATGGCGGTCTCCTCAGTTCTTACGAATCTTTATTCAAATCACAGACCTACCCTAAAGCCCTATTTTAAATTATAAACTGCTACTAGCCCAGTCCATATGAAACCCACTTCCTTCTTCTCTCTCTTTTTCTCCCTCCTTATATATTTTCCTATAGCACTTAACACTTTCTAATATGATATATTTATTTTACTTAGTGTCTGTCTTTCATTAGCATTTAAGCTTGTGAACACTAATGTGTATCAGGTGCCATACATATTTATTGAATACGTGCAAGAAAGTATAAGGGGTCGTAGTGACCCCAAGGAATGAGTGCAGCAGGTTTTTTAAGTCAGGAAATTCTTCATAAAATCAAATGGAATCTATTACTGTTGGGCACATCGGTTCTTTGGCATGCAGATATAAGCATTTGGAATTTTAAGGACTTAAATTTTTTTTCCCGCAAATCACTAAAAATAAAATATAAATTTAGAAGCAATGATCATTACCACATTAATTGTAGAAAGTCTCATCCCAACACAATACCCACATACCACCTTTTCATTCACCTCTAGGTCCCAAAAAAGAACAGGAACGGGGAAAATTTACACATGGACGAATTTTGTTTTCAGGACCTGTTATCCTTTCAGTGTGCTGAGCACATCCTTGTAAGTCTTCTTCTCTCAGAGAATCACTCCATTTATGCATTGTATTCGAGGATTCGAAATAATGCACAGGAATGGAGAGAGGAAGGACCCCATCAGCAGGTACCCCAGCTCCTGGGAGCTGGCTGCCCATCCCATCAGAGCCTCGAAGTGTGGTCCAGAGTCCTCAAAATGTGTGCACCAGGGTTCCTGGGGCACTTGTAAAAGTGCAGATTTCTGGAACTCCAGCTATTCCTATTGAGTGAGAATGCCTGAAGATGGGGCCGGTCATTTGCATTTTAGCTGGATCCTGGTGTGTGATTTTTAAATTTCATTGACATTTAGGAACTACTGTTCTAGTCCAGATTTTTTCTCCCAGAACCAAATTCACCTAATTCTCACATCCTTGGACCCAATTCTCTGACAAGGTTAATCTTTCAAGAGATGTTTAGGCTACAAATATGGATAATGTTGTCATGTGTTCACTCCCAAGATCTCCTCTCCATAACTGCACTCAATACCTTTGCACAAATGATAGCCAATGGCAGGAACTACCCATACAGGTGCAGGCTCGTAGGAAGAGAATCTGGGACAAGGCAATTCTTCCTCTGCAATGTCCTGTGCTGGCAGTGAGTTTGACTCAGGGGAAAAATGCTTCTCTTTAAGGAATAAAATTTCTTCTTTCCAAAATACCTTCTCTTTCAAGTCATATATTTGGAAATGAAAACTATGTTCTTGTATATTAAGTTTGCATTTTATTTTGCTACCTATGAGGCTGACCTAGATAAAGCCAAGAGCACCCTAGTTAGAGTAGCGTAAATTAGATTTGTCCTTGATCCGTAATGTTTGTTGGGTTATAGGTAAAATATTAACATAAGTAGGAATTTCTGGTATTAATAAGAATGAAATTATTCTGAAAATTCCAATGTTCTTGTTTGTATAGAATTCCACTAAAAAGCAAGTGTTTTTACAGCAAGGTTCCAATATAAATAGAGCTGATTCTCATTATTTGTGGTGGTTATGTTCTACAACGTCTCCATGAATATCGAATTAGTGAATACTGAACCATTGCTGCTAGGGAAAATACAGGATTAGGTTCCTACAAACCTCTAGCACAACATTTACTCAACTGATCAGGACATAACCTTGTTTTATGTGTTTTTATGTTCAAAGACAATTTACTTAACATACATATAGCCAGCAGCACTATAATTTGTGCCCGAATGAAGCTTATCTAACACATGTATTTTTCTATAAGATACATCACAGGCTTCTTGCATTTAGGCACCCTGTACAGCATTCAGGCACTACACTCGAAATCATTTTAAAAAGTGAAATAAATCCCCAATGAAAAGCTCAAAAACGCAAAAAACATGGCAGTAAACAGATTGTGAAAAGGACATTTGTTTACAGTATGAGAACTGAAACAAGAAGACAGAGCACTGCCTTGTTCAACCTCAGCTGGCAACGTGTGTGTGTAAGGTAACTCAAAATTTTCATCACTCTGCACGCATGTCTGTGAAGTGCAAAGTATTGAGTTTGGGGTTACAAATAAATTTTTACAAGCAGGCAAATTCACAAATACAGAATCCTGGAATAATGGGGAGCAACTGTATTCAACACTAATAATAATACACTAATAATATGAATAATATGGCTATCATTTATTGCAGGCTTATATTACGCATGACGTGTTCATTCTTAAAATAATCCTAGAGATAAATACATTATCCCACATTTGTAGCTGAAGAAATTAAAATTTAGCAAGGTGGGCCGGGCGCTGTGGCTCACGCCTGTAATCCTGGCACTCTGGGAGGCCGAGGTGGGTGGATCGTTTGAGCTCAGGAGTTCGAGACCAGCCTGAACAAGAGTGAGACCCTGTCTCTACCAAAAATAGAAAGAAATTAATTGAACAGCTAAAAATATATATAGAAAAAATTAACCAGGCATGGTGGCGCATGCCTGTAGTCCCAGCTACTCAGGAGGCTGAGGCAGAAGGATCATTTGAGCCCAGGAGTCTGAGGTTGCTGTGAGCTAGGATGATGCCACGGCACTCACTCTAGCCCGGGCAACAAAGTGAGACTCTGTCTCAAAAAAAAAAAAAAATTTAGCGAGGTGGTTAATTTGCTCAAGATCACAGAACTTCAAATGTCAAAATGGGGATTCAAGGATTCAAGATTTATTTTAAGACAACTTAAATATCCTTCTAAGATATGCAAAGGGTTCGTTTTTGTTTTTATTTTAAAACTTTAACTCAAATAACGTTAACTGGAAGTTAACAGCAGGAATTTCTCTGATATTGCTTTCTATCAATGGGAAAACCAAAGCACAAAACATTAAATTACTATCCAGTCTCACAAATTCAATTTGTAAAGACCAGGAGTTTCAACATTCAGTTGTATGGCTCAAGCACAAAGACAGTCATATTCTCTAGATGCAAATAGAATATTACTTATACTAAAAAAAGTGGCATGTCATTTAAATTTGAATTTACCAAATTCTAGCATCTTATTAGATTGGTAATTCTTTTCTTAGGATATTTGAAGGAGTATTGTAATCACAGCAGAACATAAGCTTCACAATTTAACATTTTTACTATATTAAAATATTATATAGTATATAATTGAACATTAACTAAGTAGTTCATTAAATGTCTTAGAACTAATTCCTTTCTCCATGTTGTTCCCATAGCAATTTGCCCCAACCTCTATTTTATCACATACTACATGATATCTTAGTTATATGCTCTTACATCTTACTGTCTCACCACAATACGAGCACCTCAAGGGATAGGATTCTGTTTTACCCATTTTTACATTGTCTAGTACAGTGCCTGACTAGGTACTCGGTAAAAGTTGTTGAATGAATTTATGAATGAATGCATGGATGATGATGGATAGATGGATGGATGGATTAATGATTGACTAAAAGAACTTGCCTATCATATTAACATTTAAGGACTTGAAGAACAACAGTGAATCAAATGTTTCTAATTTCCACTTTAGTCATTATTTAAAACATATTTCTTGAGCACTTGCTACATGCCAGGCACTGCACTAGGCACAGGAGATAAAACAGTGCAAAAGATAAAAAAAAAAAAAAGTCCTTGTTTTATCAAACTTAATATTTTTAGTGGAGGAGAGGACAATAGAGAAATAAGTAAACACATACATGACTCCAAATTATAGAAAGTGCTATGGAGGAGGGGAAAAGAGAGGGTCATGTAGGTAAAGTTATTGGGCCAGAGGTGAGGGGGATCCTTGAGTGAGTCACATTTGACCCACGGCTTGAACGGTGATGGGGAATGAGTCATGCAAAGATCAGAGGGGCCACTGTCTCAGCCCAGAAGTGAAAAACCTTACTTAAGCTCACATGTCATTGGCTAGCACTGGTCACATGGCCTTGACCTACCACAAGCCAGCTAGGAAGCTGTCTCTTGTACGCCCAAGAAAGAGAGGAAAACAGATCGTGATCAGCCAGCAATATCTCCCCAATAGCTCAAAGAAAAGGGAGTGACAAAATAATAACTTTCCTGTTTGATAATACTACCTGCATTTAAACAATAATAAATTTAGTACAGAAGAAAAAATAAAAATCAGAAAGGCAATTGTTCCAGGCAGAGAGAGCAGCAAGTTTTGACACATCAAAAAAATAGGACCAAGGACCAATTCATGGCTGGGACGCAGTAAATGAAAAACAATGTAGAAGGACAGGAGGAGCCAGAAGATGTATCACGATGTGGCCGTGCCAAGGAGTAAGGATGTTACTCTCCACACAAAGCGATGCCTTTGTGAGGATTCAACAAGAGGAGTCAGATGATTTGGTTCAAATTTCAAAACACATCTTTGACTACTGTGTGCACAATAGATTAACACGGAAAAGAGTAAAGGTGGGAGGACAGTCAGGGAACTCCCGTCCAGGTGAGAGAGAATTGAAACTAGGTCTGAGGGATGGTCACAAGGGAGACGAGACGTAGATATTTAATGTAGAATAGATGGGAGTTCATGGTAGATTTCATGTGAGAGTGTGGAAAACAGAGAAATCACCTCACCCATAAATCATGCTGGACATTTGTTTTTCTTTCGGGTCCTTATCTTCACCCATAAACTTGAGAATACTAGCATATATGATACACTGTGCAAAATTTTTATGAACTGGATTAATAAAGTTGGTGAGACGTAATGAAGACAATAGCAACTAATCTTAAGCTTTACAAGTGAAATAGACTTAGCGATTTTCTGGCCAGGCTCGTTGTTGTCTTTTAAACATTTTTGAGACTATTCTTGAGTTTAGAACTGAAAATACACCTTATCATTCAGATTCAGTGTGCACAAGTGCAAAATGTGAATCTGTGTTAAAAGTTCTCCAGAGGTTAGTTTATGACAGCCTGATTTGGTCAGAGTATTGGAATAGCAATTGAATTTTATCGACCTCTGCATTTATTGTCAATGCCAATTACATGCTGCAAATGCAATTTCCTAACTTTCTACAATCTTTTGTAGCATTTAATTACATTGTAAGCTGGATGTTCCTAATTTTATTTTTAGAAATGTTAAGTACAGTTTTTTTATTCTTTTACATTCTGTGTAGACACATACAGATGATTTTTACATAATATTTTTTAAACATTCACGGCTTTTAATGAATGGAGGTATAGGAAAAAATGAAAGACAAGCATTAGCTCTTCAGGTATATTGAGGTTTACATTTGTGTTACATTCTAGGCAAGGTTGAGGCAACAGAAAACGGGCTATTTGGCATATGAAACACAAATTTACAAGACAACCGAAATACAGATATTGGGGATATCTATTTATTTTGCTGTGTGAGGTGACCAGATGTGTTTAAAATGCAGCAGAAGCTGAGTCATGCCTTACATAAGGCTGGGCACGGGTGAGAAGCATCTGTATCTTGTGATCACAAAACGAGGCTGCTTGTGATATTTTATCTATTAATCCATATTTTAAACAGGGACTCCTCCGGCTCCAAGCTCTATCGTATGCTTTTTTAGAAGCATAGCATGCACAACTTTCTTATCAGATGTGGAAACTGTTCCAGGAAGATAGATCTATAGATGTAGTAACCTGTCTTTTGCTGCTTGCTTGTAAGAGGGAATCATTTTGTTAGAGGGACAGATTACTCCCATGGCTGCCTAGCTCATATGGGTGAGACTAGACTGGTTTCAGTAACATAGCCTAAGGAAGCAACTTTCAATTTTTTTAATCTAAGGGGATTTACCAGCATGAAAGATGCGCTGGGGAGAGCTATGGAATGCCAACATTGAAGAAGAAAGGAAAGCTGGGGAAAAGGAACATTCCAAGTTTGGGTTTCTTTTTTTTTTTCTGCTGTTTGATTTTTGGTTTTTTCAAGAAGCGATATTTTGGGGAAAATTTTATATCTTCCTCTTTTTTAAGTTTGGAATGTATCTTCCGTGAGGGAAGGAGTTACCGTAAATGCATAAGTCTATTTCTCCTCTTTGTGCTAAGAAATTACCATTAAACATGCTGCTGCTCCCTTATTTTGTACCAAGTGAATGTTTAAATATTTTAAATAAACATGTTTCAACTGACTGCTGGGGGAGATTCATTTCGGCCAAGAGGAACTCAGTGGAACTGTTCAAGGAGATCTGGTTAATATCCCCATGATTTATGCTTGCGGTAGAAACTGCACTAATATTTACACGAAGGGCATGGTTTGGGGGCAATGGCAAAGCTCGATTGAAGTGGGAATTTGCACAGTCAATGCCCACTAATGAAAATAGCTACAGTTCAGTGCCCTTTCCAAAAGTATAATTAGGCCCTTCGAATGACATGTTATTTTCACATTTTTACTCTTAAGTTGCAAATTTTTCTTGCCATCCGGTGCCTGCATTGAAGCGATTACTTTGCAAAAATAATTAAGCAAGATAATACTAGGCTCCTGGATAGCTTCTAAAAAATGTATGTTAGCTTTTCTTTTATAGGCTTTATTAATTAAAAATCAAAAAGTCATGATTTTCTTGACAGTGATATTGGAAAAAAATAATTCTCTGTAAGTTATCTTTATAATGTCTGAATAACATTGCAGAACTGCAGTTCTTGGCACTCTAAACATTTGAATGAGCTCCACTTGGGTGCAGAAGAAACTTCAGATCAAAAGTTACACAGCAAATACAGTTCTGCTGAAGTCCTTGTGGGAAGGCATTTAAGTGATGAAGGAGCCAGTGGGAAATCTCTAACGATGAGTTTGCCAGGGTTTTGCTTTTTCTTTGTTTTTGCTTTCCTAATTCAATGATTCTCTAACTTGTTCAGGAAGCAGAACATCCTGGAATTGAAGGTGCTCTTTGTGTCAGACAATAAAATATGGATGTATTTATTTCAATCCAAAAAACTCTGAATTAGTACAAAAAGACATATAATGTATCTAAATCTAGATGCAGATATCTAGATAGATAAACAAATATTTATGCATTTATTTAATTTATATTCCAAGAGTATTCAGTGTTAGTGTTGTAAATTACACTCCCTTGATCTTATATTTATAAATAAAACTTGGCTGCTTCCTGATTTTCAACTAGGGCTGATTTCCATCTTTTCCTGTTAGTATTTGCTACTTGTTCATTCACTTTTGTACCCAGCAGATAAGATGCAGTAGCTGGTGTTTTAAGAAAAATACATGGGAAAAAACCCTAAAATTAAAAAAAATTGTATCCACTCGTTTGATATATTTTCTGAAAGTTGGAAAAATTCCATTATTTAATTTTAGCACTGAATGCATTACTCCTGCTCAGAGTCCAGCAATGATACATTTGATAGATTTGAGCATAGCTTGAGAGCTACTCTTCAAATTTTAAGTTAAGAACCTATTGCAGTATCTAACCTCTGTTCAGAAGATAAAAAAAGGGTATTAATGCAGCCCAAGGTTAACTGGAAGGCAGGTATGGGCAGGTTCGCCTAGCCCACTAGACCCCCACTGCCCTGCACCTTTTTTTTTAAACCTCTAATGAACACTGACTATGCGCCAGGCACTGATTTAAGCCCATTTACATGTGTTACTATTTTTAATCTTGAAAATAATTCTAAGAAGCAGATAACATGCTTTCATTTATTAATTCATTAATACTAAGTGTCAGGCACTATTTTATGCCCTTGGGGGTAGAACACAAACCAGACAAAGTCCTTGTTTTGCAACAGTTTATCTCATCAGGGGTACAATCTGTCTGTTTCAAACTCTGCTCCACTCCTTACCAGCTCTGTGACCTTGAGCATATTATGTAATCTCTCTGTTCCTCAGCTTCTTTATCTGTAAAGTACAAATGATAACAGTTCCTACCTTAGAAGGTTGATATGAAGTGATATGATATAATATGATATTAACGAGTTAATCATTGTAAAACACTTAGAACACGCCTTGCAGACACTAAGTGTGATGCAAGTATGTGTTCGTCATCATGACCATTGTCGACATAGCAAGCACACAAAGCTCTTCTGTGTTAGGCACAGAGGAACATGGAACACATA
>CAUYSK010058720.1:0-12681 GCA_963575035.1 Avahi laniger | reverse complement strand
GTGTGCTACAGATTAGTCCTTTGAGAACAATGCCTCCCTCCTAGGGGTCTCAAACTCAAATGACTTCAGGGGCCACACAGGTAACACAGAAGAGCGAGTGACTCTCCTGAGTGCAGGACAGGAGAGAGTAGTGGATGTCCTGGTGAAAACACTATGCAAGTTGAAGATTTCTCACTGCACAGCAGCTCTGGCCCAGGGCCCATGAGTTTGAGACCCCTGGCACAGCTCTGTCTGAGCTCCAGTGAACTTCCTCGCTCTGTGTCTGCTGTTTTCTGAACCCAACACTGACCACTGCGGTAATTTTATCACACTATTGGGACAAGCTAGGGGCGACCGGATATCTTCACTGTGGGGCACAGGGCAGGGGGCTCACCTGGAAGCCCAGGCAGCGGCCATAGAAGCAGCCCTTATGCAGTGTGACATACTCCTGCAGGAATTCGGCGGTGAGCCCCTCTTCACCCTCGAAGAAGAGCCTCCCGGGCTGGTTGGTGGCCAGCAGGCGCTGGGCGTAGTAGGCCAGAGCGCGGAGCTGCGTGAGGGCGGCCAGGTAGGCCTCCAGTTCGGCCAGGTTGTGGCTGGTGCGGAAGAAGATGCTGCGGCGGTTGGAGGCCACGTAGCGGGATTTGTGCAGCAGGTGCGCCAGGCAGCAGCGGGCCGTGTGCACCAGGCTGCGGTACCCATTGGCCGGGGTCTCTGCGTCCAGGTCAAAGAGGTGCGCGACACCCAGCAGGCGGCCCAGGGCTGGCTCCAGCCCCAGCGCCTGCTCCCGCACTCCAGCAAAGACACCCAACAGCCGCCGTGCTGTCTCCCCGGGGCCCTGGCTGGAGAAGAAGGCCATGTTGTCCTCTGCCAGCGTCACGAGCGACTGTGTCATTGTGCGCAGGTCCATGTTGTGTATGAGCCTTGAGGCTGTGGGCAGGTGGGGAGTCCTGTTAGGCAGGGCCAGGTCACTCCTCGCCCAGCTGGGGCCCAGGAGTCCGGGCCCTAGCGCCCTCCTCCCTCAGACCCAGGTGGCAGGCCCCAGCCCTCTCTTTGCAGTCCAGGGGCCCAGGACCCCAGGTGCCTCCTCCCTCAGACCTAGGAGGCTACCCTCTTGTCTCTAGGACTCAGGAATCTGGGGCCCCGTCCCTTTCCTTCTTTAGGACCCATGAGACCAAGCCCCCAGTGCCTTTCTCCCTCCTCAGGAGCCAGGAGTCCCCTGTCAGTCCCCTTCTCCGTCAGACCCAGGAGCCCAGTCCCCCAGCCTGTCCTCTTCAGGACCCAGGAGCCCCTGCCCTCACCTATTTGGGACTCAGAACCTTGCCATCCCTGGCCGCCTCCTCTCCCTTGGACCCAGGAATCCAGACACCCCCCTGAACCCACAAGACTCTGGTCCCTCGCCCCTGCATCGCCCCTAGGACCCAGGAGTCCACCTACCCTTTTTTCTTTCTCCCAGGAACCCCAGAGTTCAGGCGCCTGTCCCCATTTACTCTCCTGGGGCCCTGGACTCCTCCTAGGTCCCAAGAAGTCCAGACCCCCTGGTTGGTCCTCTCTGTCAGGCCCCAGGAGTCCAGGCCCCCATCCCATCTTTCCGTCTTAGTCAGGTACCACCCATGGGCCCTTCTTCTCCACCAGTATTGGTGAGCATTTAGCCCCCAGCCCACCCATTCCCATCTCCAGCTAGCCCCCAGGCCCAGCTCTCTTCCTGCACCAGGAATTCATAATTCTAGTCTTTTCAGTGAGGAGCCACTCCTGATCCCTCAAGGCTGGCTGTGGAACCCCCTCCAAACCTCAGTTCCCGAAACTAGGTCTTGGTTCTCCCCCAGCTGGGTCCCCTGACCTTTGGGCCCCCCACTTGTCTTAGATTGCACGGCCAGCCCCGCTCCCCTGGCTGGAACAGCGGTACTGATCGTCGCCACCGACCTCGAGCTGTGCTCAGAGCTTTCTGTGCGTTTGCCCATGTAGTGTGCACTAGCCCTCTGAGACACGCGCGGGCCTAGGTTCAAATCTCGATTATTGCTAGCACCCCATTTTATAGGAGAAAGCATTGAGGCTCAGAGGTGTTAAGAAAGGAGCTGAAGGTTGCACGGAAAGTGGCAGAGCTTATTCAAACCCAGGTCTCCGGGTTCAGAGCCATATTTATGCGAGGTGCCCTCCTGGGACTCCGAAGGCCAGACCTTTAGCTCTGGCCCTCAAAGCCTCTGCTGGACTGCGTCTGACTCCCCACACTTCTGGGTCGTCCCCAGTAATCTTCCCTCTGGTATCTCCGTCTTCCAAGGCACTCAGGCCACCCTTTTTCTTGGATACCCTGTCACCCAGGTCCTGGACAAGCGGCCCTTGCCCCCCTGGTGGGGATGCTACCATCTGTCCCAGGGACTCTTCCCTCCCGAAGCCCGAAGCCTGACACCTTGCCTGTTTCCCTCTTCCCCAAGAAGAAGGTGTCTCCTCTCTCTTCCTGGCCCCGGGGTCCAGCAGCGGCCATTCCTGTCTCGCAGCTGGCCAGGCACTCACCCCTCCCAGGCCTCTTCTTAGCTCCCAGGCTGCGATTGCTGGTCTGTGGCTTGTGCCAGTAGCTGCCTGGGGCGATAAACTAGGGGAGGGGCTGTCCTGTCCAGGGTGTGGCCACCAGAGCCACCTCCCACCCAGAAAGGACAGTGAGGAACACGTGTTGTAAACAGAGTACAGAGCCCAATTCCCCACCCCCGCTTTCTGCCCGCTCCCAGCCCCAGCTCAACTGGGAGTCCTTGTCCCAGGAGGAGAACCAGGAGTCCAGGCCCCCAGCTTCTCCTCCCTCAGACCCAGGGGTCCCAGCCCCAGTCCTGAACAAACTGTCCCCTCTCACCCAGCCAGGCTGCCTTCTCTCTCCCCAGAGTGGACTCACAGAGCCAAAGGCCCAGTGATCTCAGCTCCCGCCCCCAAGTCTGGCCCTGGCACAGCCGGCCCCAGCTGCTGGGGGGAGAGAGGAGGTAGCCAGCCCTACTTGTCCCTCCTGGGAGGACAAAAGCCGATTAAGGGCAGTTCCAAGCTGAGCTGGGGGCCTGAGCCACAGGTCCCACTGGGTGGTGTGCCCACAGTGGGCACCCTGCACCTGCCACTTACCCTTCACAGCCCGCCCTGCTGTGACTGCCATCTCCACTCCGTATGTGCGGAAACAGGCTCAGAGAGACCTTCCCCCTGTTACTCCGTATGCTCCTTGCCCGGCTGGCCCTTTCTCACCCTGCAGTCCTCAGCTTGTCACCTCCTCAAAGGGTGACAAAGGGTGACCTCAGCTCTCCTCCCCACTGGAGATATGCACTCCCCATTATTTTCTGCCATAATACTTAGTGCTTTTCCTTCCTGGCATTTGACACTTTTTACAATTATACATTTGTTTGTTGTTCGTCTCCCCCAGGACAGAATCAGGTTTTATGAAGTCATGAAACAAGGTATGGGGGTGTGGCTCCTTAGGAAGATGATTACAAAATTACAAATACAAGATTAGGTACAGGGCCTTGGCAGGGCCCCGGGCAGATGAGAGGCCCGCAGGCCTAAGTTGAGGCAAAACCTCTGTTCTCTCGCCCTGGACTGTCATCCCTGTGAGGGAATGGGGTGGCCCCAGGGCCTATCACGGGGCCTGGCATATAGTAGGTGCTCAGCAAACACCTTAAGGAGGAAGGAAGGCACACAGAGCCTGGATGGGAGCGTGGGAGAGCCCCTCCCTGAGGCTACTGAACAGATGGCCAGACGGATAGACAGAGGCCTCGGAAGGCAGCTCTCAGCTTGTGGCTGTGGATATGGGACACTGGCCCACGCCACTCAGCAGGCAGTCCTGGATGAGTCTGGTTTCCTCACGTGGTAACTGCACCTGGCCATCTTGCCCACTCAGGGTGGTGACATGCTTTATGAGTGGTACCCACAGGTGGCATTTTCTGCTTGCGGTTTGCTTTGTGCGCTCACTCGGCCTCGCTGAGATGGTGTATTGGGTTATTTTTCTCCTGGGCACTTAGCACAGTCTAACATACCATGCAATTGACCACAGGCATACTTCCCTTTACTGTGCTTCGCAGAGGCTGTGTTTTTCACAAATTGAAGGTTTGTGGTCACTGCGTTGAGCAAGTCTATTGGTGCCATTTTTCTAACAGCTTGTGCTCACTTCGTGCCTCTGTGTCTTGGTAATTCTCACAACATTTCAACGACTTTTTCATTATCATTATGTCTGTCATGGTGATCTGTGGTCAGTGATCTCTGATGCTACTATCGTAATTGTTTTGGGGCACCAGCCAACAGCGCCCATATAAGACAGAGAACTTAATTGATAAATGTTGTGTGTGTTCTGACTGCTTCACTCACTGGCTGTTCCCGTCTCTCTCCCTCTCCTCAGTCTCCCTATTCTCTGAGATGCACGTTATTGAAATTAGGCCAATTAATAAGCCTACGATGGCCTCTAAATGTCCAAATGAAAGGAAGAGTCACATATCTCTCACTTTAAATCAAAAGCTAGAAATGATTAAGCTTAGTGAGGAAGGCATGTTGAAAGCTGAGACAGGCCCAAAGCTAGGCCTCTTCCACCAAACAGCCAAGCTGTGAATGCAAAGGAAAAGTTCTTAAAGGACATTAAAAGTGCCACTCCAGTGAACACAAGAGTGCTAAGAAAGTGAAACAGCCTTATGGCTGATATGGAGAAAGTTTGAGTGGTCTGGACAGAAGATCAAACCAGGCACGGCATTCCCTTAGGCCAGAGCCTAATCCAGAGCAAGGCCGTGACTCTCTTTAATTCTACGAAGGCTCAGAGAGGTGAGGAAGCTGCAGAAGAAAAGCTGGAAGCTAGCTGAGGTTGGTTCATGAGGTTTAAGGAAAGAAGCCGTCTCCATAACATCAAAGTGCAAGGTGAAGCAGCAAGTGCTGATGCAGAAGCGGCAGCAAAGTATCTAAAAGATCTAGCTAAGATAATTGATGAAGGCGGCTACCCTAAGCAATATACTTTTAATGTAGACAAAACAGCCTTATACTGGAAGACGACGTTAACTAGACCTCTCACAGCTGGAGAGGAGAAGTCAATGGCTGGCTTCAAAGCGTCAAAGGACAGACAAGCTGACTCTCTTGTTAGGTGCTAATGCCGCTGGTCATTTTAAGTTGAAGCTGGTGCTTATTTACCATTCTGAAAATCTTAGGGACCTTAAGAATTATACTAAATCTAACTTTGCCTGTGCTCTATAAATGGAACAACAAAGCCTGGATGACAGCACATCAGTTTACAGCAGGGTTTACTGAATATTTTAAGCCCACTGTTGAGACCTACTGCTCAGAAGAAAACAAAGTATTACTAATCATTCACAATGCACGTGGTTACCTGAGCCCTGATGGAGGTGTACAAGGAGGTTAAAGTTGTTTTCATGCCTGTGAACACAACATCCATTCTGCAGCCCATGGATCAAGGGGTAATTTTGACTTTTAAGTCTTATTATTTAAGAACTACACTTTGTAGCTGTGTCTGGGGGTGTGTGCCTGTACTCTTAGCTACTTGGGAGGCTGAGGTGGGAGGATTGCTTTATCCCAGGAGTTCAAGACCAGCCTGGGCAACATAGCAAGACCCTGTCTCTAAAAACAAAACAAAGCCCCCAAAACAACAAAAAAAGTTATAAGGCTATAGCTGCCATAGAGAATGATTCTTCTCATGGATTTGGGCAAAGTACATTGAAAACGTTCTGGAAAGGATTCGCCGTCCTAGATGCCATAAAGAACATTTGTGATTCATGAGAGAAGGTTGAAATATCAACATTAACAGGAATTTGGAAGAAGTTGATTCCAGCCATCATGGGTGACTTTGAGGGGTTCAAGTGGAGGAAATAACTGTAGAATGTGATAGAAATAGCTAGTGAACTAGAATTAGAAGTGACTGAATTGCTGCAATCTCATGATAAAACTTTGTGATGGATAAGGAATTGCTTCTTATGGATGAACAAAGAAAAATGGTTTTTTGAGATGGAATCTGCTCCTGGTGAAGATGCAGTGAACATTGTTGAAATGACAACAAAGGACTCCAGCTATTCCATAAACTTAGGTGATAATGCAGTGGCAGGGTTTGAGAGGACTGACTCCAATTTTAGCAAAAGGTGTTTTTTAGTTAAGGTACGTACATTGTTTATAAAAACATAATGATATTGCACACTTAATAGCCTACAGTATAGTGTAAACATAACTTTTCTATGTACCAGGAAACCAAAAACTTCGTGTGACTGGCTGGATTGTGAGATTTGCTTTATTGTGGTGGTCTAGAACCAGACCTGCGGTCTCTCCGGGGTATGCCTGTATTTCTGTCGTTTGCTCTGGCTCCCCACTAGATTACAGGCTCCCCGAGGGCAGGGACTTGTGCCTGTTTTATTCAGCCCTTGTGTGGTGTCTGGTGTGTGGCTGACGCTTGGTAAATATTGTCCGACACTGCAGTTTCCCACTTTATAAACCTAGTCTCATTTGCTTCCTGTCTGGGGTAGGTCTTGTTAAAGATGAGAGAGGATACCTTTGATAGGACTAGTGACTTGCACAGAGTGGTGGGGAAAGGGCTGGACCCCAGACCCTAGTGACTCCGGAGCTCTGCTCTTTGCCCTGTTCCAGGCGGCTCCCTGAGGGCTGGGCTGGGCTGGGCAAAGGCGGGAGGAAGGGGTGTTGAGATTGCCAGAAACTTGACAGGAATTCCAGGCAGAGGGCACTGGGGCAGGGGCAGGCCCGCTAGGGCCTGGGTGATAACTAGGGAAGAGGTAGGTTTGAGGGGGCGAGCCCTTGTTAGGTGTGTGTGGGTGTCCCACCCACTGGGCACCTGCCTTTTGCCCTGAAGAGCCTCTGGACAGCTGTGTCTGGCCCAGATGTTGGCCCCTGGGGACTGAGCAGGGGTGAGAAGGGCAGGATGTCGGGGAAGGAAGAAGGGCCAGGCCTGGGGCTTGTGAGGAGACAAAGGCCTCTGAAATGGGACAGTTTGGGATTAGATGCAGGTGGGGCCAAGTGCGTGTGGCCGGCGGGCTCCGAGAGTCTGCATTAAAGAGCAGACATTATACCAGTGGCCACTGTGTGCCAGGCACTGGTATCTTTGTGTGCTTTATGTGAAATGACGTAACTCGTGTCATCCACCCCACAACCCATGAGGGAGGGCCCATTACCATCTTTTTTTGGCAGATGAGAAAACTGAGGCACAGAGAGGTGGCATGGACACCGAGGGTCACACAGCCAGCCACGGGTGGCTCCAGGGTGGAGCTGCTGGTCTCTGCTTGTGTTTCTGCGTGTTGCTCCTTCTCTCTCTGTGCCTCTGGTCGTGCTTTCTGGTCAGGTGTGAGTGTGTCTCTGGGGTTCACACAGGTGTACGTACAGGTAGGTACATGTCTTGGCTGGTGTGTGTCCTGGCCTGTGTTTATGGGTAGACGTGTTGACATTTTTTTCTCAGTCTCTGCATTTTCATGTTTCTTGGTATGTCTGAAGGTATGCAAGTTTGTATGCGAGCGTCATGGCCTCTGTGTTTCTCAGCCTGTGAATGTGTCTGTATCTCTCATGTCTCTCGGCCTGTGAGCTTGTGGGGGCATGTGTTTGTATATGTGTATATAAATACACGTTTGTGTGTATCCTGGTCTGTGTGCGGGCGCGTGTGTGCGCGCGCGTGTGTGTGCCCGTTTGCTCAAGCTGGAACCCACGTGTCATCCTGGCCAACTCCCCAAGCCCCAACCCCATCTAAGCAATCACCCTGTCCACTCCACCCTCTAGGAGCCTCTGGAACCGACCCTTCCCTCCATCTCCACTGCCTCCTCCCTAGTCAGGCTGTAGTGTCCTCTTCCAGATGATTGTGACAGCTCGTTATGTGTCTCTGATTTTGTTGCCTTCAATCTATTGTTCACGTAGTAGCCAGAGGATCTTTCTTTTTTTTTTTTTTTTTTTTTTATACATAGTCTCCCTATTTTGTCCTGGCTACAGTGAGTGCCGTGACATTAGCCTAGCTCACAGCGACCTCAAACTCCTGGACTCAAGTGATCCTCCTGCCTCAGCTTCCTGAGTAGCTGGGACTACAGGCATGAGCCACCCCGCCCGGCCAATTTTTTCTGGATATTTTTAGTTGTCCCGATAATTTCTTTCTATTTTTTTTAGTAGAGACGGGGGTCTCGCTCTTGCTCAGGCTGGTCTCGAACTCCTGAGCTCAAACAATCCGCCCGCCTCGGCCTCCCAAGGTGCTAGGATTACAGGCGTGAGCCACCGTGCCTGGCCTAGAGGATCTTTCTAAAATTAAATCTACTCCTACACTCTCAATCCTTCAATGCCCTGCTGCCTTTCTCTCAGGACAGAGCTCCAAATCCTGGACATGGCCTCCCAAGCCAGGTACCTTCCCCCTCTCTTATCCTGCCTGCCCCAGCTTCCTCTCTTACCATTCCTCCTGGCCCTTGCTGAGCTCCCGCTGCATTGCAACGTGCCGCCTCCTTGGGCCTCGAGGTCCTTGCTCGTGCTGTCCTCTCTGCCCTGACTACTCCCCTTGCAGTTAACGTCTGCTCATCCTTGGATCAGATGTCCCCTCCTTGGGAAGCCTCCTTTCATTTTCTTGTTCTTTTTTTTCTGTTGTATTTATCATAGTTTACAATTACAGTCTTATTTGATTAATATCTGTGTCCCCATTTCAACTAGAGTCTGTCCTGCTTGTCACCAAGAGCCCAGGCCCGGCACAACTAGGTGTTCAGGGAATGTCTGCTGAATGAATCTGTGTGATTGGTACCTTTTGGGCCCAGAATCAAGGTTGGGTTCACAGTGTTTGTGAACTTACAAGTTCCTTGCCCTGAGGAGGCAGGGGGTGGCCATCTCTCTGCCTCACTGGCCAGGTAAGGAAGCCCAGGTAGCCTTGGTGTCTCAGAGTTTCAGTGTCATCATCTGGGATATGAGGTGATACTAGCCTCATCCAGTTACTGGCAAGATCAAACTGATGACAAGGACTGCTCGAGCCAACCCAGATGCCCTTGGGGCAAGGGTGAGATGATTCACCCATCTGAGAACTGGCACCAGGGCAGGCATCAGGAAATGACAAGCAAATCTTGGAGCTTGGGGGAATGAGCCTTTGTGAGTAGGTGGGTCCATGGGTTTGTGTGTAGGACTGGCTGAGCCCTGTGCAGGGAGCCCTGCCCAAGTGGCTTCTGGCTCCTCATGACAACCTTAAGGAAAGCATGATTATTAATGTCCCTATGCTGTAGTTCATGCATTCCTTCACTTATTAATTCAATAAATATTTGAGTGCCTATGTGCCTGGCATACCAGGCTCTGGACATATAGGATAAACAAGGAAGACATAGTCCCATTCTTAGGAAGCTCCCTGCCTATGGGGGACTAAGAATAATAATAATCTCCATCTCTCCTGAGGGTTTGCTGTGTGCCCATGCCAAACCCTTTGCACTCAATCAAACCTCACGACAGCCCTACAAGTACTCCTATCATCATACCCTTTTAGAGCTCAGAAAGTTGAGGCAGGGAAAGACGGAGCCTGTTGCCCAGCGCATCACAGCTCATAGCCTGAGGAATGAAGTCTCCAGTGCCTATGTTCTTAACCGTGGTCTGGACTGCCTCTGGGTATGCCATCCTGCTGTGAGGCTCAGTGTCCTGCTGTGTGACAGCGAGTGCCCCTGGGCTCCAGTCTGAACTCCAAGCCTGTCTGAGTCTGCGTGTATGTGTCTGGAGCCAACTCCAGTTCTAACCTTGGCTAATGATGAGTTCTACACCAGGATGAATTTGGGGTTCCTGGGGCTGGGGGGCCATGTCAGTTTCATTCCTGCACAGGAACTTCTCACAGGTCCTCACTCAGATTGATAAATATTTATAACAGAGCAAGGACCTCCCCCTGCCTGAGGCTTGCGGCATCTCTGTTGTTCTGTCAACAGAGATCTGGAAATAATGTGACACCTTAGAGAACCCAGGTGATAGCCCTACCTTCTTCTCCCAAGGGAGGGCGTGGAGGTCTGAAGCCAAGCCAGGGCCCTTTTGTCCTGGAAGGAGTGGAGGTCAGGAAGCTACACCTTAGTGGAGCAGGCTGAAGCAGGTGGACTGGCAATGAATGGATGCATGGATGAACTGAATGACAGGTGGGAGGATGGGGCTGTGATGAGCTGTACTGGCCCCGCTGCATCCCCCACTACGGGCACCCCTTCCTCCTACCTTTCCCTGACTCACCCCTAAATTTCCTCTTTGGGTAACAGCTGCTAAACCCCCTTCCCCATTATCCTCTCAAGAGCACTGGAGACCACAAAATCGGAGACCAGAAAATCGGCGCTTGAACCACTCCCCAAGTGGGGAAACACTGAAGGCAGCAGTTGCCCTTTAGTCACACAGCGAATACGGAACCCGAGCGGGAACCCTGGTCCACAAGCCTCGCATTCCGGACTCTGCTCCCCGAGCCGGTACTGAGCGTGTAGTCTCTATGCTTGGGTGGGACATTCCGCTCTCACAGCACCCCGCCGCCCCCCACAGAGCGGCAATGGGCCATTCCACCGGCTCCCCCACTTCTCGTGGTGGTGGGTCAGTCCACTCTGTCCCCAGTTTTCCGCAGGATGTACAAGGTTCCTTCCGGGCTGCTGCCAGCCCCGGCGCGCTCACCTTTGGCCTTGCCTTTTCGCCACCGCCGGCGACTGCGGTTCCTCGACCCCTCTTTGGCCCTCTTCGAAGCCGGGGCCTCAGCAGGCCCGGCGGGCTCCGCTCCCCCGGATGACTCCATCAATTCTCCGCGGTCCTCACGCGGGGGCCAATTCCAGCCGCCGGGCCCCGCCCGGAGGACCAATCGTGGCCACACAACCCCGCGGGGCTACCATACCACCCAATCCTGGGCTCGCTCCGCTCTGGGTCCCGCCTCCTGAGCAATTCTGGCCTCACTCCACTGCCGGGCCCCGCCCCTCAACTGCAGGAGCTTAAGGCCTCGTCCCGCTCCCTCGTAAGCATTAAAGGGTCCGCAGCCAACAAAAATGCACCCCTGGAGGCGGCGAAAAGCGTCCTTCGGGCATGACTAGTGCGGAGTCCCGCGGGAACCACCCCAACGGGAGAAGTCCCGATCTTGTCAGGTGCTGGTGCTCAGCCTCGCAATCCCACTCACCTTCCCACGGCGGGATCCCCTAGAATGCAGCCTGGCCCGCCCGCTGGAAGGGGAGAGAGGGGCACCTGCTGAGCCTCCGACAGGGGGCAGGGGCGGGCCAGGTCCTCTGGCAACTCAAAGCTGGGGGCGGGACGCAAGCGCCAGAGGCGTGGTTGTGCCTGAGGAAGCCCCGCTTTCTATCTCCTGGTGCTCCTGCTGTTCTCTTTCACCAGGTTCTTTTTTTCCTCTGCCCTCTTCACTCTCCCCTACCCCACTCCGAGAATGGAAGGGAGGAGGTAAGGAGAATGCTCGGCGCCTGCGCACTAGCTTCAGGCCGCATGCCGGCCCGCGAAAGAGGAACGGAAATAGAGGGAGCGGCCCATGCCCGGGAAAAGGCGGGAAACAGAGGAAAGCTCGAAGCTTGCGCATGCGCACATGGCCAGTCGCCTCGAGGGCTCCTCAAAGGCGGCTTCGTCCGCATCCACAGTGTGATGCGGCCGTCCTTTGAGACTGAGCTCTGGTGGCCTAGAGAAACAGCTCTTCATCCTCAACGCCAGAAAAAGCAGGCCTCGAACGCTCTCTTTGCGTCCTGCCCCTCGTCCCTCCCTGTCGGAGCATACAACCAGCCCTGGCACTGAGAGACTAATTATCCTCTTCTCAGCTCTGAGAGGGACGGCCCAGCCTTTCCCGGGGGCAGAGACCACCATTGCCCACCCTCTGGACTGTGGCTTTACAAGTGCCCTCGGCTTCAGAATGAGGGTTGCATCGTTTCTCCCACATCCTTAGGCTACTTCAACAAATAACCCCGCCGCCCCGGCAATTCCGTGGACAAAACTTGCATTCCCCCCTTCTCCATGGCAGGGGCTTTGAGACTAGAGGAGGCTCAGAGCCTGAACACCACAGGACTGGAGCGTGCACCCCAGGGCCACCATTGCCTGCTTTGGAGGAAACCCCAGGAAGAGCCGGAGAAGGTGGGGGAGCGCTAACGGCCAGCCCGGAGTCTTGGGCCCGTCACCCTCTGATACTGCTCCGCCGACTTTCCTTTCATCGCTCCCTGGCCTTGCCTGGGAGGTTACCGGCCCCCACGGCCCCTTTCCCAGGCCAGTACTTCCTGAGAACACAACCAGCGTGGCCACTCCACCTGGCTGGACTGAGAATCCCCCATGGGGGCAGCCTGGCAAGGGGAGCGAGCGTCTTCCTGGCCGCAGAGGACAGACCTAGTACACTCAGAGACTGTTCATGCCCCGATTTTCTGCCTCGTCTGCATGGGAACTCCAGGAGGGTAAGGTCGCCATTGAACACCGCATTGTTGGTGCTTACGCCAGTGTCTGCCCCAGGGCTGGGGCTCGGTCAGTTTCCGTGGATGGATGAATGAACACTGGCACGAGGGCAGCTTTCCTGGTTCGCTGGTCCCTAGCCCCAAAGCACGTTCCCTCCTCTCTCTCTTTTTTTTTTTTTGAGACAGAGTCTCACTGTGTTGCCCGAGCTAGAGTGCGGTGGCGTCATTAGCCTAGCTCACAGCAACCTCAAACTCCTGGGCTCAAGCGATCCCCCTGCCTCAGCCTCCCGAGTAGCTGGGACTACAGGCATGTGCCACCATGCCCGGCTAATTTTTTCTATATATTTTTAGTTGTTCAATTAATTTCTTTCTA
>CAUYSK010058718.1:0-11759 GCA_963575035.1 Avahi laniger | reverse complement strand
AATTTCTTTTCTTAGTGTTTTATAGTTCTCCCTATATATGTCTCTCACTCTTTCATTAAATATATTCCTACATATTTAATTTTCTTTAAGGCTATTGTAAAAGGTATTGTGTTTTTGATTTGAATTTTGGCTTGACTGTTATTGGTGTATATGAATGCCTCTGATTTGTGTGTATTGATTTGGTATCCTGAGACTTTACTGAATTCATTTATCAATTCCAGAAATCTCTTGGTTGACTCCTAGGGGTTTTCTAGATATAATATCATATCATCAGCAAAGAGTGAGAGTTTGATCTCTTCTGCCCCCATTTGGACACCCTCAATTTCCCTCTTTTGTCTAATTGCTCTAGTGAGAACTTCTGGCACTATGTTGAATAGAAGTGGAGATAGACAGTGGGCAACCTTGTCTAGTTCTGGTTCTAACTGACAATGTTTTCAATTTTTCCCCATTTAGTATGACATTGGCTGTGGGACTATCATATATGGTCTTGATAATTTTAAGATATGTCCCATCTATGCCTATTTTGTTAAGAGTTTTTATCATAAATGTGTGCTGGACTTTGTCAAATGCTTTTCCTGCATCTATTGAGAGAATCATAGGGTCTTTGTTCTTGCTTTTATTTATGAGATGAATCGTACTTATACATTTGTGTATGTTGAACCAGCCTTGCATCTCTGGTATAAAGCCCATCTTGTCATGGTGAATTATTTTTTTGATATTCTGTTGAATTTGATTTTCTAAAATTTTGTTGAGGATTTTTGCATCTATATTCATGAGAGATATTGGTCTGTAGTTTTATTTTTTCATTGGGTCCTTTCCTTGCTTTGGTATCAATGTGATATTTGCTTCGTAGAATGAGTTAGGGAGGATATCATCTTTCTCAATGTTTTGGAATAATTTCTATAGTACAGATATGAGTTCTTCTTTGTATGTTTGGTAATACTCTGAAGTGTAGCCACCTGGTCTGCGACTTTTCCTTTTTGGAAGGTTTTTAATTGCTCCTCCAATTTCTGTGCTTGATATTGGTCTGTTCTGGAATTCTATTTCCTCCTTGGTGAACTTAGGAAGGTTGTATATTTCCAGGAATTTGTCCATTTCCTCCACATTATGTAGTTTTGGGACATATAGGATTTTATAGTATTCAAAGATAATGTTTTGTATTTTCATGGTGCCTGTTGTGATCTCTCCTTTTTCATTTCTAATTGAGTTTATTACAGTCCTTTCCCTTCAAGTTGTTGTCAATCTGGCAAGAGGGCTGCCAATTTTGTTTATATTTTTGGAAAAAAAAAGTGCTCCAGTCTTTGGGAAATGTCTTGTCACTCCCAAGGATTACTTGAGGCCTGTTGCCTCTTTAGGTGGGGTAAGAAGAGCAACAGGTACCTGTGAGCCTGAGAGTGTATATGTCTGTGGTTGCTTGAACTGCTGCTAGGGGAGAGCAGCCAATATGTTATTCAGGGCTCTTTCACCACACTTGCAAGGCAGCTACAGGTGGTGGGTGTCAATTGGTGCAATTGCTAAGGACTCTGGCCAAGGTTTTCCTTCCCAGACTGGAAGCCCCAAAGCTGGCAGCGTCCTGGGCACCAAGGACGAGCCCTAGTGTTATCTCCTTATCAGATGATCAAAACCAACCCACTAGACTGAATCAACAGTCTGTCTCCCTTTGCTTAGTTCCAGGATCCCAAAGATTCACACCAGCCACACAGAGAAAGTGACTTTTCTCCTTTCTCCCTGCCTCCAAGGGAAAAGTCTGCCCTGTTCTGTTGGAGGAGGAGAGCTGCTGAAGTCACTGTGTATCTCAGCCCAGAAAGTGGCTTCTCTAGTTACTCTGTGCCTTCCTAGGGCAGGGTTTGTCCTGCCAGTGCGAAAAGTCAAGTGGCTGGTTTGGGGGAGGAATGTTCAGAAAGCTCCTTCTCTCCTTACTCCCCTCTTCCAAGGCAGGGCCTGCTCTGCCAGGCAGGAGCAGTGACACCACCTGAGTCTGCTGCATGGGCTTGTCCTGCTGGGCTAGAGAAGGGGCGGTGCCCAGATCAGCAACAAGCCACAGGGTTTTTAAGTTATGGACTCCCAAAATGGAGCTGGCCACCCACAGAGAACCAGCACTGGAGGGACAGTGGGTGTTGGCTTTGGCGGGCTGTCTCAATTATCTGCTGCTGGCTCCACTGCTTCCCTGAGGCACCTTCTCACATCAGTCCAGTAGGAGGGATCTGTATTCTCTGACCCACCCTGCACCAGCTGAATCTTTGGCAGTTTCCAAGGACGCAGCCTCCCTTTCTGCGTTCCCCTCTCTTGTTCTGGTCCCAGTGGCTGCCAGACGTGAGATGTCTGTCTCCAAACCCTCTCCAACTGATCTGGAAAGTGCCCACTCAGACCAGTTTCTCCCCCACCCAGTGCAGACCTAGCACAGAGCACTGGAGATCTCAAAATGTTTCCCGCTTTCGTCTCTTCTTCACACAGTCTGTCATCCCATGCTACAATGTCTCACTCACTTCAGGCGCTTCCTTGCCTGAGTGGATGCGGAGTTCGGTGAGGGAAGTGTTGTCCTCCTGTGGGTCAGATCACACTGCCCTGGTCAGCTAACTGGCATGACCATTGTACACTCTATTCCCTATCATATATCTCGTAGTCTCTGGAATTTGTGGTTGATTTTTCAATTCACCTTTTCTCCCCCAACGCTCTTTGTCCCACGCTGCTTCTCTACAGATTCCTGTGGGAGAGCAATCCACTCATGTGTAGCTGTCCGTGTTCTTCACCTCCTACTCTGGGAGGAGAGAGCCAGGAGGTCAAGCCAATCTGCCATTTTCCTGGCTAGCATCTGTATGTTTTAGAGTGATTTGATACAGGACTTTTAGAAGAGCCTCAGAAAAGATAAGGATTATGTCTTCATAAATCTAGCTTAAAACCACAGTTTAGGAAATGGCTCTAAAAAGAAGTCATAAAATAAGACAAGGGCAATTATTGAAAGACAAATTGAGAAATAATGTATATTTGTAAGCATTCACACATGCGTTGTCTTTTAGGTGGATTAGGATAAGGAACATGACTTATTATATTTAGGTCATTAAATATGAAATGTCTGATTTTGGATCAAAAGTGTAGTTTATTGTATTTCAAACAAGAAGCATTACAATTAATCGATGTATGTACATAAAACGATCGATACATTTTTGCCATCTTTAATAGTAGCTTGTGTATGCCAGCAGCGAAGAAGCCTGGAGAGCAAGTGGCAATGAAATTACAAAAGATGTTTTCCATAGCTTGTTCATAAATGAATATTTTTCCTTGCAAGAAGTTGTCAAAAGCCTGGAAGAAGTGGTATTCAGTTGGTTCAAAGTCTGGTGAATACAGGGGCTGACAGATTGTTTCCAAGTTCAGCTGCTGTAGTTTGAGCAGAGTTGTTCATGCAGCATGTGGTCAAGTGTTATCTTGCAAGAGGATAGGCCTGTCTCAATTGACCAATCTCAGCTGCTTATTAGAAAGCATCCTCTTCATTTTGTCCAATTGGTTGCAGTAGACATCCACTGTAATCTACTGAACAGGTTTCACAAAGCTATAGTGGATACTACCAGCGCTGGACCACCTAGTAGGCATCATTAGCTTTTTTTAGTAATATTCTATTTTAGACTGTGTTTTGACACTTGATCTTTATCCAGCCATTGTGCCAAATGCTTCTGATTGTCAAAAAGAATCCATTTTTCATCACACATAACAATATGGTGTAGAAATGGTTCTCCTTTATGTCGTGACAGCAAAAAAGGCAAGCTTGAAGAAGATTTCTCTTCTGATGCTCATTTAATTCATGCAGTACCCATCTGTCCAGCTTCCTTACCTTGCCAATTTTTTTCAAATGGTCCAATATTGTTGGAATAGTAACGTCAAATCTTGCTACTAATTCATGCATAGGTTGAGATGGATTTGATTTCACTAGAGCTTTCAGCTCATCATTATCCACCTTGGTCTCAGGTCGCCCATATGGCTCATTTTCAAGATTAAAATCATTGGAATGGGGCTTCTCAAACCATTGATGTACAGTGGATTCATTAGTCACATGCTTTCCAAACACTTTGTTGATATTTTGAGCTGTCCTTGGTTCCACAAAGAAACTCATATTCGAAAATAACACAAATTTTTAACTTATCCACGTTTTCACAAAAATTGCTCTACAAAAAAAATTTGAAAGATAATCACAAGCCAAAATGTGCATTTGAAAGAATGAGGGTATACCTTCACAATAAAAATAAAACAAGAAGTGTCAAAGTGAAATGTCAGAGATATCAACTGTTAAACTTAGTACTTAAGGAAATTAGACATTTCATTGTTAATACCCTAAATATATTGAATTTCAGCCAAGAATAGAGACTTTTTAGTATAATAACAGATGATGAACTGATTTTGATATTATATATATATATTGAATATATAAAAATAACATAAGTAAGAAAACTTGGAGAAGCATGCTGGGGAGTTGAAGTAGGAAGGTATGTGTAGATGTTAAGTTTGTCGTCTTTAACAGAGGACAATGGAACTTTAAATGACTTCAACCTTGTGAGTTAGAAAAGTAAACTTTAAAGCAGTGATTTTAGAAGAAACATCTATCATAAAGAAACATTTGTTGGAAGGCTAGGAACTTTCTCATTTTTAGTACAGTTTTATTTTCTTCAGAAAAATTCAACTAAAGTAAAAATCAATATCCTTTATTAAACTACACCATAGTTTGATTCATTTTTAACAAAATTTACATGTACGTAGTTGTTAAATGTTATTCAACAAGTATTTGTTGAACAATTTTTTCAGCTCATGACTTAAAGAAAATTTTTTTTAGGGATGAAATCTTGCTCTTTTACCCACACTCTGGTGCAGTGGTGTGACCACAGCTCACTATAGCCCCAGCCTCCTGGCCTCAAGTGATCTTTCCACCTCATCCTCCCAAGTAACTGGGAAACAGCCATAAGCCACCAAGCCTGATTAGCCCATAACTTTCATAGGTACCAGGAACATGATGTAACATTAAATACAAGAAAGAAAAGTCTTTGCTTTCACCCAGTTATGTTTAGTTGAAGTGACAAGAGGCAGTAGCAGCAGTACCTGGAAATGTGGTAGAAATGTAAATTCCCAAGCCCCAATTCAGAGCTACAAAATCAATAATTTTGGTTGTAGGGCCTAGTGTTTTAACAAGCCCTTCAGGTGATGCTGACACATACTAATGATTGACAACTAATGGCCTATGCAAACAGAGTTTTTTTGCTCATCTGTAGCCTAACTCGGTTCACCAAGAATGATACTTTGTATGTGCCTATGATAAAAGCCTAGTAATTAAGAAAGTATGATTTCAATGGTGTACATTCACTGTCTCTGTACTCAGATAATAGAGGGAATGGCTGTGGAGAAAGGAAGTAGCTTGCTAAAGATTTTAGATTCAGATTTCTGGTCTCCCCTAGAGAGACTTAAAATCAAATTCCAGACTACACACTTACACATATACAGGTATTATGCATAGAGTAGGATGTCTAGGATTAATAAATATTTTAAATATAAAATACTAACTGGATAATGGTGAAAATGCAGGTCACAGAGAGCCCAAATTATTGGTTGAAGCACAAACAAATAACAACAAACAAATGTTTAAAAATAGCAATGATTAAGGCATAATAGAAATTGGATATTCAATGCCCCCACAGAGTTTTAAAATAAGTCAGCAACTAATTGTAACTATTTCTGACATCTTATGTGGAGGAGGTAAAATCCAAACTGAGCCACTTCAAATTTACAGGCCGTCTACATGAGCACTGCTGGGAGCTAGTCTCCTCTTCCCGTAACGTGCCAAAGGCTGGCAACCACCACAGTCTAATTATAGAACTCCACTGAGTGGGTAAAGAAAACTGATAGTCATAAACAGGCTGATGTTCATCCAAGTACTAGAGAGCTGCTGGTATATGCCTTAGAGAAAATATCAGGAGGATATAAATGTTATTTGGATGGTGAAATTTTTATATTATTTTCTTTATGTTTTCCATATAGTCCAGATTTTCTATAGTAAGAAAAATATATTTTGTAATTTCAAGAAATAAGTTTTATTGGAGTAACCATGAATTTTAAGAAATGTGCACATAAGTATGCTTCTACATCACTGTATAATCAGACTTAAATATTATGTTTTTTTAAATTGTTCTAAATGGTCTCTCCTTTAAAACTGGAAATGAACTTCCTCTTTCCAGGAATTTGTTTTCATGTTATAAAAATTTTAATGTTTTAAAAATATTGTTTGATAGCAAATTTGATACAAGATTATAAAAACCAAACTGTTTTCTCCACTATGAATTAGCAGATCATTTACAATAAGAAAAATAAAACTGGAACCAGACAAGGTTGTCCACTATCTCCACTTCTACTCAACATAGTGCTGGAAGTCCTGGCCAGAGCAATCAGGCAAGAGAGTGGAATTAAAGGCATACGAATGGGAACAGAAGAGATCAAACTCTCACTATTTGCTGATGACATGATATTATATCTAGAAAACCCCAAGGATTCAACAAAGAGGCTCCTGGAACTGATAAATGAATTCAGTACAGTCTGAAGATACAAAATCAATACACACAAATCACAGGCTTTCATATACGCCAATAGCAGTCATACCGAGAACCAAATCAAAGATTCAATTCCCTTCACAATTGCAACAAAGAAAATAAAGAAATGCAATAAATTTCTAAGATTAAGTCAAACAGTTTTAAAAATCTATATAAAAGAAAAAATCGAGCTGATAAAAATGTTTTTAAAAAGTTTTGGTTCTGTATTTCTAATTCTTGAAAAGCCTAAAGCTAAATTTTTATAATAAAATGTCAGGTATATTTCTTTGTAAACTATAGCTTCAACATGTTTGTAATTCTGTCTCTCTACTCCGTCCTCTTATAGAAAACAATCCCACCATTAAAGTGAGAAAAAAATCCCACCGAAAATTGTGTGGGCTGCCTGCCTCAATCTTACTTGGAAAAATTTTGAGAAAAGTATTTTTAAAACTCTCAAATAGACTATAATTGGAGTCCGGGAGGCAACCAACATTTTATAAGTTAGCAAGATTCTTGATGAATATTACATGAATTATTGTACGGATGTTAGAGAAACACAATTTACTTACCCAAATTAAAGCAATGAAAAAATAAAATAATGCCTTCAGCTTAATAGAATGCACTCTCAATATGGTTTACAGGGGGCAGTGGTGGTGACTTTTTACTCCTTTACTAAACCGTTGGATACAACCTGGGTAAGTTACTTCACTTGTCTCTACCTTAGAGTTTCATCAGTGGAATGGAGAAAATGATATTCCTACATCATAGGATTGCTTCTTGGGGCGACTAAATGAGATATATATGTGTGTGTGAGTCTGTGTGTGTGTGTGTGTGTGTGTGTGTGTGTGTGTGTAAAACGACAAATAAGGATTACTAATATTCTTTTATTGGTCTTAATATTATTAGTGCATCCCTTACCACTTCAGTGAAATCTGTGGTCTAAAGTTTCAAAACACAAGTACAATTGAGTTTAAAAAATCTTTTACGTTAGTATTAAGTAGCTAGAATCATCCAAATACATCCCAATGTCACTTTGCCAATAAAAGGAATATGAGGCATTTTCTGTTCTTGTGAAAAAAAAATATGAAGCAAGGCTTTGTATACCCAGTGGTTTCCTTCATTGAGCTTTGTCTGAGCCAGGAAGCTCAAAGAGTGAGGCATAGGAAAATAGCCTAGAGTGTTGACACGTATTTAAAATTAAGCACTATGTAATTGTTCGACATATAGATTCTGGGTAAAAGCATGACCAAACTGAAGAGATTTCCACTTATATTTTGCTTACATTTAGATAGGGCAGTAAAATGATTAGGGTAAGACAATTTTTATCTGTAGAAGAAATTTTATACCAAAACCATGAGCCTTACTAAGTATTTAGCTTTCCTTATTCGCAAGATATGGCAAATTGATTAATAAATTTTTCTAATGAAAATTACTCAATAAAAACAACTTGGAATAAAATAAAATAATTTGGTATGAAAATCAAATTAGGGAGGCTCATTAAAATCTGTACATCTTCCCAGGATGTACAGTGTTGAATAATTCATTAGCTGTTTAACACATTTATACACCCTTAGAAACCATGCAAACTTTTTATTACTGGGATTTTTTTTGTTTTTTAAAAGGATTATATATATTTCGTCTGTGAGACTACAAAAATCTAGATGCAAAATAATTAACATTAAGCTCTTTCTAATTAAATCAGCAGAGAAGATTTAGCTGACACTATGTGAGGTACTCAAATTAAGAGACTGTCTCATTGCATTAAACAGAGTGCCTTTATCACTGATAAACTCCCAGCCTATTTATTTGATATGACATTCAATGGTGAAGGAAAATGAATCTTCCCAGTTTTGTAGACAACAGATGTACAGCTGTCTTGCTTCTAATTGTCTAGGTTAGAAGATTTGAAACAAATATAAAAATATAAACATTATTGCCCTTAAGCTGAACCAGAATATAATAAAACCTAAAGTAAGTCCAATTTCATCAAATTGACTAGTCTTATAGACAACTAAATAAAGAGAAGAATTTTCAAGACGTAAGCATAAACAAATATAACTTGTATTCAAGCACCAGGTAATGTATGATAGCTTAAATCATACTAAACAGACATAAAATTGGAATGATTAGGCTATCCTGTGCTGCTGCTTTTCAATATCGTAAAATATATCTATTCAGAAAATCTGTCACCAGTTTCCTTTAATATTTTCATTTATTAATTTACTCATATTTATTGAGTTCCTATTATATGTAATCACCGTGCTAAATGCTACAAACATAACTATGAGGAACAGCATGTGCTTCTTGCCTCAGGTCCTTCCTTGCAATCTATTTAATAGAAAATTTCTGGAATTTTATGTGTGAATAGAATAGATATAAATATATAGATATAGTGTGGACTTTTTCTCTGTTAGGATATAAGACTATTGATTGGAAGAGAAATAGTGCTTGAACATGGGAATAGCATAAATGAATACATGTAGTAGATTTCTAAATTTTAACATGTGCTTGAAATGTTTTATTTTTCCTTAAATAAAATAAATTGGTTTTAGAATTGACATTAATTGAATTATCTTCTTCATATTTTTTAGGTAAACACCATAAGTGAATTTTCTAATCTACCATATTCTTAACAAACAAGTGATTTTCTTTTTAATGTATTCATCTGCAATTGAGAAGTATTTAGCTAACTTAATTCCAGATGACATTGTTCTGCTTCTTAGCATACTTCATCAATATATCATATAGAAACTCCTTAATTTTCAAATAAGGGGCCCCCTAAAACCTAAATCATCTCCAATGATCATGTAATTATTTCAACTACTACAGGATTCATGATTTAAGTCCAGTATAGGTTTGTAGGATGAAGGAATCAAATGATAAAACTACAAACAATTTGACCATTTACAATAAATTTGCTCATATAATTCTAAAGAAATATGTTTCTATGGTCTATAAAAATAAGGAATGAAAAGAGTAATAAATCAACATTGCTGCAGTAGCCTTAGATTTCACTCATGAACCTAAAATAAATTGTCTCTCATATCTACATGGCATATTTCTCTCATTTTTGACAATTCACAATGTTCTCTGACAGTTAAGCTACAGTTCAGTCAACTAGGGTCAGCATGGCAAATTGGAATATTTTATAAGGTTTCAATTATCAGGAGAATAAACTAAGAAAAAAAAAGCCCTTCACATATTGTTTATTACCCACCATATTTATATAGCTTTCCCTTACTATTCCACTCTCAAGTGATATACTAACATTTGTGACATTTATCACATTTATAAAATAGTTATGTATTTATATGGTAGTCTCATTTTTCTGAGTTTTGACTCGTGTCTGAGGCCAGGAACACCAAGTGATATTCTGTAAGGTAGTGATGATCTGCCCTGGGTTTGACATTAGAAAACCTGGCTTTAAATCCTAGCTCTGCTCTCCTTTATGATCTAGATTTTTGGTTGATATAAGATACATTCTCCCAGTTCTTTGTTACTGTTAAAATCTTGATTTTTCTGTAGTAGCAAAGTGCTCAGATAGAAAGTTGTATTTCCCAGCCTCTTTGTGATTAAGTCTGACTATGTGATACATTCCTGGTTGATGATACTTAAATGGACGTTTTTGGAAGGGGCTTAAGAGAGTACCTTAATATTTTTTCACAAGGACGCAGGAGGGGACAAGAAATCGCTGACTTCTGGCCTTTCCTTTTTCTATCTAAGAGGAAAGGAAAATTAGCTAGAATTCAAGCAGCCTTTTTGTTTGACTATGAAACAGTGAGCATATAGTACTGGTGGACAAGCTTATAAAAATATCAAAGTGCAAAATCCTGATTTCATCACGGAGCCACTATTTCAATGGGAGAGAGTCAAATAAGAATACAGAAGTAGAGAACTTACCACAATGTCTGTTACAGAATTTGCTGTCAACAAATCATAATAATTATTGTTATGTGCTTTTTGATAGGCAGAGCCTTTTACATTCTTTTTCTTTTTTCTCTTCTTTTCTATAAAAAATTTTCACTTGATATGTTATACTGAGAAACAAATAAGCTAATCAAAGATTTAATGACCTTATTTTAAGATAAGCATAATCATGTGTCTACACACGTCTTTTTGTGTTTAAATCTAATTATTCTATTTAATAATTATTCTAAATAATCACAAATTATATGAATTACAAATAAAGTTAATACAGGTATTTTACAGCTGAATATCAACAGGCACACATGATACGTTGCTTTTAAAATTTGTTTTCCCAAAGTTTTCTATGAATTTAAGTCTCGAAAAAGCCCCCTGAGTGCACACTACTGTTTATCTCAAAATACTAGAGAAAAAATTATTTAAAACTGGATAAATTGATTTTTTTTTTTTTTTTTTTGAGACAGAGTCTCACTCTTTTTGCCTGGGCTAGAGTGAGTGTCATGGCGTCAGCCTCGCTCACAGCAACCTCACATTCCTGGGCTCAACCAATCCTTCTGCCTCAGCCTCCCGAGTAGCTGGGACTACAGGCATGCGCCACCATGCCCAGCTAATTTTTTTCTATATAGTTTTAGTTGTCCGATTAATTTCTTTCTATTTTTAGTAGAGACGGGATCTTGCTCTTGCTCAGGCTGGTTTCGAACTCCTGAGCTCAAACAATCCACCCACCTCGGCCTCCCAGAGTGTTCGGATTACAGGCGTGAGCCACGCCCGGCCAAATCTGGATAAATTGATTTTTTATGAAAACAAAAAAGAAAGAAAAAAAGAAGAGAAAAGAAAAAAGGAAGATTATGACTATAACTTGAGTCTGCATGACTTTTAAATTTATGTTTCACATTTTATAAGGTTCTAGGAAGGCACAAGTGCTTTCAATTTAGACAGCATATGAATTGATTGGGATTAACTTAAAATTTAAAAAAATACTGTAGAAAATTTATTAATGACTAGTAGAAACTCTTTTAAGATATAAATCAGTCAACTAAAAATAAAATAAATAAAAGCTCAAAGAATGAATTTTACGTGATTTGTGAAAAGATGAATCTTTATTCATTGCTTTCAGTATGTGTTTTCTCAATTTGAGTCATCAGTTTCTGATGTGTTAATATATAATTAATTTATATGTAAGTAATCATTTTCTTTCATTTACATTTCAAAAGAACCATAGAAGTTCAAAATAGAATGTTTATTATAATCTTAATATTTAACACTTTAAATCCT